>JAHKKF010510796.1:0-10411 GCA_019740295.1 Labeo calbasu | reverse complement strand
TGGTGTTTCATGTAAAATAAAATAAAATAAAAAATAAAATAAAATAAAATAAAATAAAATAAAATAAAAGTTTTATGTATGTTTTGGTCCTTTTTTGGGTCATTACATGCAAAAGAGCTGCTTGAAGATACTTAAAATCTTACGGTGTTTCATGTAAAATAAAATAAAATAAAATAAAATAAAATAAAATAAAATAAAATAAAATAAAATAAAATAAAATAAAATAAAATAAAATAAAATAAAAAATCAAATCAAATCAAATCAAATCAAAGTTTTATGTATTTTTTGGTCCTTTTTTGGGTCATTACATGCAAAAGAGCTGTTTGAAGATACTTAAAATCTTATGGTGTTTCATGTAAAATAAAATAAAATAAAACAATAAACAGGTTTAAAATGACATGAGGGTGAGTGAATACAAAACCAGTCATACAGGTTATATTAGGCCTAGAAGTCAATTACATAAAGACAACAAGTTTTAATATTTATATCTGCAGAGGTTTTCTCATTCACCATCACAAGAAAAGCTCATTTGTTTTCATAGCGCCCAACCCTCAGCCCGATCCTGCCATTCAAATCATCGGAGACCCAAAACTAACAAAGGTAGTTAATTAAACAGCCCGATTTTTAGGACACACGGACACACGACTGGATGATCTTGTAAAACTCAACAATAAACCTAATAAGCAAATGCCACACACAGAAACAATGAGCTTAATTCTCCGGCTGCCTCCATCCATCCCCTTATTCACTTAGATAAGCACAACGGTCTTCTTTCAGAGACAGACACTCTCATTTTCATCCCCTGATGTGTGTGCGGACTTGTTGCTATTCTCCCAGCCATAATGGCAATCATCTGACTGTCAGCAGGCATCAGTCTCAATGTAGGGTTCATGAAGACACAATCCTCCTCTTCTTCACCCAGAGCCCCTCAATGCAGTACTCCAGTGGGCCCTATTTAAGAGCCGCTACTAACCGCTCTCAATTTGACGCCTCGGCACCTTTATTTACTCACGCACCTCTGAAATACAAATTCAATCGGCTTCTTTGTAAGCGCCCCAGAAAAAGCGCTTGTTGCTGCCGCAGGAGGGAATAGAGAGATTTGTGCTGTTTTCTTTTCCCCTCATTCTTCATAATCATGCAAATCAGATCAGGGCCGGGCGAACGCTAAAGAGTATCATGGGGTCTCCCCGTGGCCCCTGAGGAAGGGCATCCGGGGCTGTTTTCATAAGCATTTTATTTAGATTCTGACCTTAAGTCATACAATAAACAGGCTATCATTATTACCTCTCTATTTATGCGTTTGCCCCACGCACTCGGATTTCTCATTGCACATCAATAAATATCCACGTCGGAATCTCAGACACCTCCGGTTTAGGCTCATAATGCTTTCCGTAAAATATGTTCTGCTCTGCATTGCTTGGAATTATTGAAATGCAAAGTAAAGGCCAAGAAGAACCTGTGACTGTGGAAACATTAATTACATTAGAGATGTACCAGCATCTGTGAAAGGTTGCACCAAAAACACTGTTAAAATAGCACTAAATGTGTTAATCACTGCACAATTTTAAGGTGCAATTCTCACTGTTAACTAGTTGCTTATTAGCATGCATATCACTAGCATATTGCTAATGCCTTATTCTGCATGACCATGTTCATCCCTTAACCCAACCCAGTACCTAAACTACTTTACTAGCTATTAATAAGCAGCAAACTGGGAGTTTATTAAGGGAAAACTCTCAGTTAATAGTGCATATGTGTTCCATATTCTAAATAGTTTCTGAACAACCAAAAAGAACAAGAACAACACTCAAAAAATTAGATAAATACATATATACATTTAGGATTTTTGTATTCGAATTGCATATACATTTTTACGCCATCTAGAACAGGCCTGAAATATCTTTCGTGGCATCCGAAACCATTTGGTTTTATTTAAATAATCATATTTTTAAAATGCATTTCTTTAAATTGCTTAGAATCAGCATAAAATCTGTTCAGTGTGAAAACAATTATTAGTATTCAGTTAAAAAGTATGACATTGGTTAAAAATATGGCGAGCTGTGGAACAAGCAATATTTAATAGTTAAAATGTACGAGGCTGAGAGAAATGGGATTTATTGATGATAAATATATAAATCCGATATTTAAAGTTGTATTGAGTTATTTTCAGTACTTTTATTGAAATCCTACTGATTTCATTTCTGTATGACTATGACAGCGTTTTAGTGCTGTTAAAAAAAATTAAATAAAAAATGAGATTAAAGTCATAATATTTTGAGAAAAAAAAATCTAAATTACGAAAATAAATTTGTAGCAATATGAAAATAAAGTCGAAATTCTGAGAATAAAGTCAAAATATTGCTAGAATAAAGTCAAACTATTTTGAGAATAAAGTAGAAATTACGAGAATAAAGTCTAAATATTTCGAGAATAAAGTCAAAATTATGAAAATAAAGTCAAAATACTTCAAGAATTAAGTCAAAATTACAAAAATAAAGTCAAAATACTTCAAGAATAAAGTCAAAATTATGAGAATAAAGTCAAAATTGCGAGAATAAAGTCAAAATTACAAGAATAAAGTTGAAATTATGAGAACAAAGTTGAAATATTTTGAGAATAAAGTTGAAATATTTTAATAAAGTCAAAATTACGAGAATAAAGTGAAATTACAAGAATAAAGTCAAAATATTTCGAAAATAAAGTCAAAATTATGAGAATAAAGTCAAAATTATGAGAATAAAGTAGAAATCGCAAAAATACAGTTGAAATTATGAGTACAAAGTCGAAATGAGAACAAAGTCAAAATTATGCAAAATAAAGTAGAAATTACAAGAATAAAATTGAAATTACAAGAATAAAGTCAAAATAATGAGAACAAAGTCAAAATTACGAAAATAAAATCTAAATATTTCAAGAATAAAGTCAAAATTACGAGAATAAAGTTAAAATTATGAGAACAAAGTCGAAATATTTTGAGAATAAAGTTGAAATATTTTAATAAAGTTAAAATTACGAGAATAAAGTGAAATTACAATAAAATCAAAATATTCAAGAATAAAGTAAAAATTACAAGAATAAAGTTGAAATTATGAGTACAAAGTCGAAATAACGAGAACAAAGTCAAAAATACGAAAATAAAGTTAAACTATTTCAAGAATAAAGTCAAAATTATGAGAATAAAGTCGAAATTGTGAGAATAAAGTCAAAATTACGAGAATAAAGTTAAAATTATGAGAACAAAGTCAAAATTACGAGAATAAAGTGAAATTACAAGAATAAAGTCAAAATATTTTGAGAATAAAGTAAAAATTACGAGAATAAAGTTGAGATTACAAGAACAAAGTTGAAATATAGAACACCGTCATAACTGACAAATGTGCATCACATTTCCCCTCCCACATTTTAAAACTGTGTCCAACTGGATAGAAATGATATATGCAGTTAAACATACATCAAACTTAAATTTAGGTTTAGCGAATATACAGAGATGCTTGCTGAAATCAACTATTGCTCCTTGCAAAGAAATAGCCTCAAACAAATCTCTGCTGCCACTAACCTTGCAAACGTTAGCAAATCCAGTGATTTGTTGTCAGTGTGCGCTTTTTCTTTTTTTTTTTCTGTGAATCATTTCTCAGGATCTGAAAATAAAAAGGGCATGCAAAACAAGTATCCATTTACCATGAGATCCATTAGCTGGTCAAGGTAAAGTGGATGGGGTATAGGCCTAATTGAGATATAATAGGTTGCCATTAATATGACCATTTGAGCATGGTGAGCTATTATGGAATATCTGATTGCAAAGAAGATGTTTCGAAAGGCAGAGCAGTTGATTCTGACAGAAGTCAGACTTCTATATTTAACCTCAAATCGAGGCGTTTGTGATTGATGCTGCAGTGCTGTATCACCTTCCAGAATAAGAATAAAGAGTTCTGTCAGATTTGGTGACAGAACCAGCATATGAATGACTTCGTACAAACTCAGTTTCAAGTAAATTATTGGCAGAAATGCTAAAATGTGACAAATCTTGCATAGATAATAATCACAAAACCAAAATGTGGTTTCAAATATTGATTCAACAACACAAGTGATGGACATATCAGCTTCCCCAGCATTTCTGGAGTTTGTGAGATAGAATTAAAAATATAAATAAAAATGAATACAATTTTACTAAAAATTAACAGGAAATAATAAAAAAATATATATAAATAAAAACAAAAAAATGTTAACATTTTGTAACATTTTTACAATATTTGTTCATTTCATTTACTACTAGGGCAGTCAAACGATTAATCGCATACAAAATAAAAGTTTGAGTTTGCCTAATATATGTGTGTGTACTGTGAGTAATAATTATGTATATATAAAAACACATTCATGTATATATTTAAGAAATATTAAGTATATGTATTTATTATAATTGTTATATTTTATATTTATATTATATATAAATAAAAACATTTTGTACATAAATAACATATTTCTCTTAAACTTTTATTTTGTATGCGATTAATCGTGATTAATCATTTGCCAGCCCTATATGTAAATACAAATATTTTGTACATAAATAACATATTTCTTCTAAATATATACATTAATTTGTGTGTATATATACATACAAAATTACACACAGTACACACACATACTAGGCAAACTCAAACTTTTATGTTGTATGCGATTAATCGTGATTAATCGTTTGCCAGCCCTAATATAAATACAAATATTTTGTACATAAATAACATATTTCTTCTAAATATATACATTAATTTGTGTGTATATATACATACAAAATTACACACAGTACACACACATACTAGGCAAACTCAAACTTTAATGTTGTATGCGATTAATCGTGATTAATCATTTGCCAGCCCTAATATAAAGACAAATATTTTGTACATAAATAACATATTTCTTCTAAATATATACATTAATTTGTGTGTATATATACATACAAAATTACACACAGTACACACACATATTAGGCAAACTCAAACTTTTATGTTGTATGCGATTAATCGTGATTAATCGTTTGCCAGCCCTAATATAAATACAAATATTTTGTACATAAATAACATTTTTTTCTAAATATATACATTAATTTGTGTGTGTATATATACATACATAATTACACACAGTACACACACATATTAGGCAAACTCAAACTTTTATGTTGTATGTGATTAATCATGATTAATCACGATTAATTGCGATTAATCGTTTGACAGTCCTATTTGCTACACATTTTTAGTTTAATTAATTATACATAACAGCAGATGACCAGTATGAAGACCAGACATCAGCAATAAAAAAAGTCTGCTTTTTCAAATTCACAAAATTAAATGCTTTTTCTCAACTAAAATGAATGTTCTGTCATTTGGCATTTGCTAAAAGGGATTAAAAAATATCGCTGGCATTGTTCTTTCAGATGAAGTGGTTTGTTGCTGTGCAAGATGACTCATCTTAGTTACTGCCAAGAGATTATTTGCTGGAAGTACTCAGTCAAAAACTCACAGAAGTGAGGTTAATCACTGTTTTGACAGTTTTACCTGCAGTTTTGTGCAATTACGGAATCCAATCATTCTGCAAATGCAATAACAACAACAACTGGAAGACTTCAGTGTGAAGTCTATACGTGTCTGCCAAGGACCCTGATCCAATGGGACCAAATGGAAAAACAATGATTCAGAATGAGTGTTTCCATTAAGTAAAGTGTTGCAAATTAACACAATTATCATTTGCTTGGAAAGTGCTCTTATGGGAGAGCAGGAGTGGAACAGTTCTTTACAGTCAGCCTAATGAAGCTTCTCGGTTAACAGGAATCAAACGTAGCAAGAGCGAGAATTAGGCATGCGGGTGATTTATTGGCTCGGAAGATTTCATTTCCTTCTCTCTAATAAAAGTTTTCGACAAGGGAGACTTACACGGTAAAAAAAAACAGCTACTTTTACATCCTCCCTCACTCAGAAGTTCCCAATGATGTTCACTTTTCTGCACACGGTGAACAAAATTCAAGTGAACACGCAAACATAAATCGGCTCCATCTGGGATATTAGATGAAAACGGAAAATCAAAATTCCCCAAAGAGAACAAAAGTGACCGCCTGCTTTTTTTTATTATTGGCCTTGTACAATTCACCGAGCTGCTGGAAGGTCTGTATTAGGAACATTTTGCTAAAAATCTGCTTTTTAAGGAAAAAAAATGTTTCATTTTTGAATCCTTCTGTTTAGTTTTTGTAAACTTTATGAAGAATGATGTATCAGTCATGACGACGTAAGCTAAATGCTGTTAATATTCATTTGTAAACTGCAGTGTTTTCTCACTGACACGATGTGCTCATGCATAAAGATGAGTCTGGAATCTTAGTACAGATATAGCCATGCCATATGAATTAATATGACTGTTTCAAGTCGTCTCTCAGATTGCCCGGTGAACATATGGTGTGGTTCCAAATAGCTCATTTAAAAGTTCAGGTGTTACAAAGGACAAAGACACTGAGAAAAGTTTCATAAATGAGTCAGCTTGTTAGCAGGAGCTTTCATAATAAAGTGACTTGGAAGAAAGAGCTCTTTTCCGATGTGCAGTCAAAAACTCTGACTCTGATCCTAAACCTTGCAAAAGACACAAGGAATACGATTTCCAAAAAAAATGATGCTACTTTCTAAAACTAAGAAAGGAGTATTTTAAAATAGTTACTTTCTATTTTGCTATATTTTGAGATCATTATAATATGTGACCACCAAACCAGTCATAAAGATCAGTTTTTTTGAAAGCTGAATAAATAAGCTTTCCTTTGATGTATAGTTAGGATAGGACAATATTTGGCTGAGATACAACTATTTGAAAATCTGGAATCCGAGGGTGCAAAAAGTAAATAAAATAAAAAATTTAAATACTGAGAAAATCACCTTTAAAGTTGTCCAAATGAAGTTCTTAGCGATGCATATTACTAATCAAAAAATACGTTTTGATATATTTACAATATATCTTCATGGAACATAATCTTAATATCCTAATGATTTTTGGCATAAAAGAAAAATCTATAATTTTGATGCTAATTATGACTGGTTTGTGGTCCAGGGTCACCTATGCTGATTTAATGCTTAACATTTCTTAAAATTTTGAGCTGCATAATTGTTATTTTGGTATTATGCAAAGTATTATGAGAGAAAGATTGACTGAGTGAGTGTGATTACCATTGATTACATCTGATACAGCATTCATTCTTCAGCTCAGTCTCATATTCACAATAAAACATTAGTTTAAATGTCCGCTGAGGCGATACCTTTATCATAATATCCTTTCATCCAATGACAGATGCTCAGTGCATTTGTTGGCTGCGTCTTACAAGGTGTTGTTGAAAGCAAAAATAACTTTCTTTGTTTACAACAGCATTTCAGTCTCTTTCAAAATAAAAGTCTTTACTGCTGACTCACTCATAAAAACAGTCTCATGTCGCCATCTAATGGTGGAATAATGTAACTAAAATACCACCACGAACACACAGTTTCCCAATACTAAATATGGTTATTAAATACTACTGTTATTCATATAAAATATAATTTTTTTTTAACAATAATATTTAATAAACAACAACAGCCATTATAAAAGTTGCTAGGCAGTTCAGTCGAAAGTACAAAGGCAGCGCTCTGACAAAATGTAAATGTAATGCTGAGATGAGATTTTGCCCTTAGCCAAAACTATTGCTGTGAAACAAATAACAGATTAATGAAACCAAAGACTACCAATAAGATTTTTCCAAAATGAATTACATCTCATGTTCAACCACTACAGAGACACATCAGAGCCAGCGGCAAATTCCTGAAGATCTGGCCTAGTGTTGCCAAGTCCACAGTTTTCCCGCGGAATTGGTCTGCTTTAACAGTGTTGCCGCGGGCTGTTTCCATGTCGGCTGGTTAAAGCTAACTCAAAAACATGATATTTATCCTCTAATGCAAATTTTACCAGGAGAACCCTGCCAAAAAACGTGTATTTTATCCTCTGAAATGGACCCCGAAACGCAAGTGAGCTAGTTGTGGGCTAGTTTTGAGTACCAGTTGGGCAGGTTTTGTTGTGAAAACCTGACAACCCGGGAGGGAAGGCTGCTCTCGGAGATTTTTTCCTTATTAACAAACTGCATTTTTGAAGTCTATACAAGTATATTTTTAAAACGACTTTCCATGACACAAAAACAGCTTTATTTATAAAACTATGGTGGATTTGGGCATCCGCCATGACACTCGCTGTGAGAAATACTGCAGGCGGAGTATTATTGGTTGGTCTCTACTTAAGAAGCTCCATTTCATTTATGATGCTGCCATAAAATGTAGGCAGTAGATGAAAAGCCAGCTCACACTGGTTTTGGTTTTGGCTGTAAGCTGTGGAGAGCATGTGAATGCATCAGGCCAGGTACTGTATAGCAGCTGATGTAATTCCAACTCTCTTCCTGTCTACACTGATGCTCATTGTTAAAGACCAAGAAGCAACGTTGCTCCAGGAACAGGCTCCATTGCTCCACACCGCTTTGTGGATTCAGCTCTTGAACTGATATCAAAGGACTGAAAGCTTATGTTCAGGACAAAGCGGGTTTCAGACCCATAAATGATGTGTCATTGCCGCTAGTGTTGTTGAAGCTGCAGGGTTTTCAGATTCCTCTGCTCGCACTGACAGCGTTTCCTTACTGATCTTTCTCCTTCTATTCTTTCTGTCTCCCTCATCTTACGTCTTGCTCCGAGATCCCTTTTCTGATGTCTGACCACAGCTTGGACTTTCAGATCAGGATGTCTAACACCAGGGGTTTTGAACTTGACATGTGCTTCTTTCAGGGTGTTTAAAGACACAAAGCTGCAGATTTGACAACTGCCCTGCTCGTTAAAATTTGCTGTGTATTTAAAAAAAAAAAAAGACCCGGCCTCTGAAACTCTGATATGTGACAGGTAGCAGGAAAATATAAAGTCCGGATGCTCGGAGCCATCTCAGAGCTGTCAAATGATGTTTCCGTCTCCTAAACGCAGGGTTTCGTTTGCATTCGTTTGGTGCTTGCATCATAGGCCCTGATTCTTGGCAGCAAGGCCTGGCGTGCTCCCATAGGGCTCTGCTGACTCAGTGCCTTCCGTATCTCTGCTGTTCTTCGCCCGCGGCTATCTCTGTCTGTGTGTTCACACTCGCTGTGTCTTCAGGGGGTAAAGGAGAGTTCATTTCTGTGATGTTATGGCAGCTGCACTGCTTCCAGCAGGTCAGGCAGAAGTAGATCAAGGAGAGTGTAAAAAGATCGGGAACACGCAGACTGAATCGTGAGATTCAAATTAGGAGAGCGAACAATTTCATTTCCACTTTTTTAAATCAAGAAATTGTTCACCCAAAAATGAAAATTCTGGAATACAAAATGAAGAATTTTGAATAATTACTATGCACCTTTGTCAAGCTTCAAATAGCTTTTTAGCTATAAATATGAAACAAAGTAGTCTGTACAATTTGTACACTCTCAGAAAGAAAGGTACAAAAGCTGTCTCTAGGTCAGTACCTTTTCAAAAGGGAATCAAATCTACAATTTAGGTATTAATATATACTTTTAAGGTACCAATATGTGCTTTTTAAAAGGGCAAAAATGTACCTTTTTCAAATGTACCACTCCAGTAACAGCATTTGTACCCTTTTTTCCTGAAAGTGTATGCTAAAATTTGTATGTATGTATGTATTTATTTGAAATACAAATCTTTTAACATACATGTTTTTACTGGCTCTGTTAATTTTAACATATCCTTCTTTTTCTCGTTGAATATGCATTGTAAAGCATCCCCGGAAAGGCGCTATATAAATAAACTTGTTATTATTAATATTATTATTATTATTATTATTATTATTATTATTATTATTGCTAAAACAAAAGATGTGACCAGAAGCAATCTCATGGTGAGATATAACGATAAAAATAATAATTAATAAATAATAAAAAATAATACATTTTGAGGGTCAGGGTCAGAAATTTACTTTTTTATTAAGGGGCAATATTTTCCCCCTGGAATTGATTTCCAGGGGCATTTTTTACGTTTGTGAGGGCAATTTTTATAATCACATTATTATTATAAAAAACATATTTTATCTTTAATGTCAAACACTTAAATTTCCCCAAATAAATATATATCAATATTGTTGTCAATAACAATAGAAAGTTTAAAATAGTATCTAAATTATATGTAAAAAAAAAACAAAAAAAAAACAGGAGCTCATAGGGCTGCCATATTATGTCAGAAATCATAATTGTAGATTATTGTTCTTTGTATTGTATTGATTATTAATCTTTTATTTACATTGTTTATGATGAGGGAATTCACGAACATCATTAACAGCTCCAGCATTTTCAGCGTTGACTAATGTAAGCGCCTGTGATTGGTGCATTTTCAGCGCTGACTAA
>JAHKKF010510793.1:0-17196 GCA_019740295.1 Labeo calbasu | reverse complement strand
TATATATATATATATATATATATGCTGTATAATATTATAGCTATATACACTACCAGTCACGATTTTTTAATGTTTTTTAAAGAACTCTCTTTTGCTCACCAAGCCTGCATTTATTTGATCCGAAATACAGCAAAAGCAGTAATATTGTGAAATTATTTTTACTATTTAAAATAACTGCTATATTTTAAAATGTAATTTATTCCTGTGATCAGAACTACATTTTCAGCATAATTACTGAAATCACATCATTACATCTAATATGCTGATTTGCTGTTCAAGAAACAATTATTTATTATTATTATTATTATTATTGGTGGGGGGTAGAAATAGAAATTAATACTTTATTATTATTATTATTATTATTATTATTATTATTATTATTATTATTATTATTATTATTATTATTATTTGAGCAAGGATGCTTTAATTTGATAATAAAGACATTTATAATGATTTCTGTTTTAGATAAATGCTGTTCTTCTGAACTTTCTATACATCAAAGAAACCTGAAAAAATTCTACTCAGCTGTTTCCTACATAATAATAATAATAATAATAATAATAATAATAATAATAACAATAAATGTTTTTAAGCAGCAAATCTAAATATTAGAATGATTTCTGAAGGATCATGTGATTGCAGTAATGATGCTAAAAATTCAGCGTTTTAAAATATATTTAAAAAGAAAACTTTAAATAGTAAAAATATTTCATAATTCTTTATTTTTACTGTTTTTGCTGTACTTTGAATCAAATAAATGCAGGCTTGGTGAGCAGAAGAGACTTTGTTAAAAAAAAATCTGGTAGTGCATATATAACTGTCCTTAATATATTTTAATATATTATAAAATGTATTTTAAGTTTTCAGCAGCCATTACTTCAGTTATATATACAGATTTGCCACTTAAGACACATTTCTAATTAGTATTGGTGTTGAAAACAGCTGTTTTTGTTAATTATTTAATTTAATTTAATTTAATTTAATTACATTAATTTAATTTATGTATTTATTTATTTTTAATTTTATTTATGTGTGTGTTTGTTTGTTTTTGTGGGAACCGTGATGCATGATTTTTAAAGATTCCTTAATGAATGGAAAGTTTAAAGAACATCATTTATTTGAAATGAAACACTTTTGTAACATTATTGCCTTTGCAGTAACTTTTGATGTGTCCTGGCTGATTAAAAGCATTAGTTTCATTCAAAAAGGGGGAAATATATATATATATATATATATATACTGACCCCAAACTTTTGAACGGTAGTAAATATTTTCCTTGCAAAACATGAATGAGATCAGAATACACTACTTTTAACCATCAAAGGAAAAATACATGCTAGCATAATATGTAGTGACTGGATCCAACGGGGGCTATTGAACATAACAAGCCAAATCTTGCAACTCTCCCTACCAAAAAGCAAAATTTAAGATTCACAAACTGTGTTGGATGAGTTACGTAGCAATCTATAATATGTAAGGTTCTCAGTTTGTTCAATTATAAAGTTTGATCAATATAAATAGTGATTTTTGCCTTAGCAAGCATCGCTAATAATGTCTCGTCTGCGTATCGTTTCAGTCAACTTTTCAGAGTTCCCATCTCAGCATATATTTCTGAGCTTCCTCTCTCCAGGGGGGAGGACCAGCCACCCCAGAGATGTGGTCCCGTGCCCCCCTAATCCCAGTGCAGACCCAGGCAGACCCCCATCAGCGAGGATTAGAGACTGATCAGTGAGAGGGCAAACCCAGGGCCAACCGACACCAGCACAGCAGCCAGCCAGAGCCACTAGGGAGCGGTGACACTGTAACCTGAAACATACATGAAGAGAAAGACCTGCAAATATACACACAGGCAGTGTTGCCAAGTCCGTGGGTTTAAGCGACCCCAATAACGTCATATTTAGCCCTTGAAATGCAAATTTACCAGGGGAACCCTGACAAAAAAATTGTATTTTATACCCTGGAATGGAATTTTTTAACAGGGGACACCCCTCGAAACACAATTGGGCTAGTTTTGGGCTAGTCATGAGTAGCAATTGGGTGGATTTTGATGTGAAAAATCTGGCAACCCTGAACAGGGTAGAAGAGAGAGAGTGAAAGAATGAACTGGTTATTTAAAAAGGGGGAACGTACTGTATGTATAAGCTTGATTCTACACATTAAAGTAAAAAAAAAAGTATTCTTATAGGTTCATAAAATTTCTGTTGAACCACTGATGTCACATAGACTGTTTTAAAGGGGTCATCGGATGTACTTCACTTCACTTTTTCATGTTGGTTGAACATTAATGTGTATTTACAGATCTACCCTATAATGATAAAAATCCATGCAGTGGTTTTTAATTGATCTGTAAAAATAATATCCCCTTTTTCAAGTCAAGCCGTTCTCAGATGCCTGACGACAGAGGCTCTGACGATAGTTGATTGACATGAGCTCTTACCTCAGACCAGCTGTCACAGTCCAGTAACTTTTCTTGTTTCGATGCCGAAGCAGGGATCTAAGTTAGACAAGAATATCTCAGATTGAGCGATTGAGGTGTTGTGTTGCTGGATGTAATAATGAACATAGTAGTCATCATTTACTCCCGACATCTGAGCCGCTGAAGATGCAGTGGATTACATTTGTTTATGAATGGAATGCGGCTCCCGATCTACATATATCCGTCTATGTTCGCGCAAATCATTCGTGATCCAGCTTCACTTACAGCAGAAGTGTGTATAAGCGTTTTTTTATGAATCTTTGCGATCGCCTTTCCTTATAACGTGGTAGTTAGGAAGTTTAGCGGCTAAATGCGGCTAAATGCGGCTAAATGCGGCTCCCTGAAGAGAGGGGCGGGGTGAGCAGAGCTCATTTGCATTTAAAGGAACAACCCATTAGAATGAGATGATTTTTGCAGAGCTGATTTTGGCAAGGTAAAAAGGGTGTTGTTTTACAAAACCATTGAGAATTTTTAATCAAAGTATATTAGAGACTTTTCATTAAGACCCTAAAGAATCATGTCAACTTGTGGAAAATGGGCATCCGATGACCCCTTTAACAACGTCCTTACTACCTTTCTGGGACTTGAACATGTCAGTTCTCACTCTCACCTCGTCACATACTGATGCTTGGTCAGGACCCTTTGGCGTCACTTTTGGACACACAGTGTACCCCTTTAGCGTCATTTTTCGACGTGCAGGGTCCTTTAAATACGAAACCCTTGGTGTCAAAATGCTAACGCAAAAGGCACTGGGAATTTTATCGTTGTGATTAAATTATATATTGGGTAATAATATTGCCATTATTGCATATATGCTGGGGTGTGATTTTTAAAGTTCAGTAAAGCTCAGTCTGTTTGTGCGTAAATAAATTCTAAAAATTCCACCCGCCAGAAGCAGCGTTACGTCAGCCTTGGTTCTGAAATGCCATTGGCTCTTGTGTGTCTCGTGAGCGATTGCGTCATGCTAATGTTCGGGAGTATCTTTTTAAGTGTTTTATATTGTTCAGAAGTGGGTAAGTTTAGGGTAAGAGTGGGTTTATGTGCTCCAATTAAAGTATAAATTTATATAAAATTATTTATATTTTTACAAATGCATGCAAACTATTAAATTAAGGCGAACAACTGAAATCAATGGAGGACCCTGCACATCCAAAAGTGACGCTAAAGGGGTACCTTGAGCGTCAAAAAGCGACGCCAAAGGGTCCTGACCAAGCTTCAGTATGTGGCGAGTTGGGAGTGAGAACGTGTTGGTTTCATCGAAATATCTTAATTTGTGTTTCAAAGACAAACGAAAGTCTTACAGGTTTGAAACGACATCAAGGTGAGTAATTAATGACAGAAGTTAAACTGGCAATTCGCAAATCAAACAACTTTATTAACAGCTTAACATACCTTATTAAAACTGATCAAACATCTCCCATTTATATACAATCAAATACATATGATTTTTTTTTTCTCACATTTTTAGTCATGGCATGTTAACTAGCCCAAGTCATGAGCTTTGTGAGTCAGAGAGCAGGCGGCAGGTTTCATCCCTCAGGACTCATGTGTTCTGTGTGCTCCCATCTCCTGTTTGTTCAACGTTTGTTTGTCGGCCCCTTCCCTGTCTAGCAATGTGTTTTGCATGTAATTGTTGGCTCCCAGCATGGCATATTTTCTCAGGCTTTCATTCAACAAAACAACAGTGGGTTGTGTCTCAATTTCTTGGCCAGAGATGTGATATTGTGTGCTCAAAGCCCCACTGCAGAGATTATGTTTTTCAGCCTTCTCCCTAAACGTGATATATAGCGTCATTTATTATCTGAATTTTTTCAGGTGATAAAATATTAAATATGCAGAGACAACGTAAGCCAACTGAACAGTGAAAATCTCTGTGGTGCTTTTAAAAAATGGCTCATTTTTGTGCACAACATGTAAATTTCTGACTCAACCAATCATGTGGGTTGAAGACTATCTTTTTTTTGACAACTGAAGACAAGGTGATCATGCAGAAGGGTTATAAAGTTTTGGAAGAAAAAATCTTAAACCCATAACTCGGCAACAGCAATTTTGACTAAGCAACCACCTTACAGCCAACCAGGGGTGCGTTTACCATAGAACAACATAACTCACTGTTTGACTTCCATAGTATGATGCATTTTTGGAGGAAATAGCTAGATAGTTTGTTTTCCAATATTGTCATATTGCATAGAATTTATTCAAGAAAATATAACAGTCACAATTGATGTCACACAAGTCAAGTAATAATTTCTGCTAATTAATCGGTGATCGAATAAATGTCAGTTTATTGCTGTAAATAACAAACGTGGCATTTGAGGACAACATTGTTATTTTTGTTTTGCTTTATCATTTACAGATGATTCAGTCGTGGTTTTTCTCTTGCATCATACTCCGGGGTTGAAGAGCACATTTGCACAAGCATACTCTTCAAATACCATGCTTTCATAGGGGTTTGTGATGTTGACAGCTGACCAAAAAATTATATCTTGATATTTTTCTGGGATTTTGTCAGTATTTTTGCTGAGTGTGTTTTTGTGCTAGTACTTAGACTGGTTTAGGCCCCTTCATGGACAACTGACTATCAAAGCTCATATTGTTTATATTCTGTGTGGTGAATTCACAATACTAACAGAAATTAACTTTTTGCTCCCTGAAACTGAATTGATTTTTTTTTTTTTTTAAATTAAATGATGCTTTAAATATAAAAGTAAAACGGCGAGCAGTTAAAGGCAAATCGCTCTCTTGAAGGATTAGTTTAATTCCAGCATAAAAATTTCCTGATAATTTACTCACCCCCATGTCATCCAAGATGTTCACGTCTTTCTTTCTTCAGTCAAAAATAAATTAAGATTTTTGAGGAAAGCAGTACAGGATTTTTCTCCATATAGTGGACTTCAGTGGAGATCAACGGGTTGAAGGTCCAAACTGCAGTTTCAGTGCAGCTTCAAAGGGCTCTACACTATCCCAGCTGAAGAAAAAGAGTCTTATCTAGCAAAACAATTGGCCATTTTCTAAAAAAAAAAAAAAAAGGAAAAATGTATATACTTTTTAACAGAGCTGCATGATTCTGAATCAGGAATAAAATAACATATAATTTACTAGAGGCTGTGACAAAATATGCCTCATTCAACAATGTTATTTTTAAAAACTGTTTAAATTAATGATTCAATGGCTCACTCATAAATACTTCATTTGTTCGAACGAATCTCTTGAATGAATGATTCAATGACAAATACTTTTTTAAAGGCACAAGGTTTTTTTTTTTTAATTAAAATATCCAAAAACCACTAGAACAGTATATTTTGCTGACTTGTGTACTTGTTTCGAAGAATTTAAATCCAGAGAAATTAACAATTCTAAGTGTCTAGTGTAACTAGTCACTTGCCAATGATGTCATACGCCCTCGATTTTCCGGTTTTATTTTTTATTTGTAGAAAACATTGACACGCCAAAGTCACTTTAATATGTTATGCATTTTATTAGACAGGTGACGAACGCACAGATTAGCATTATAACAGAACTTTCAACAGAACTTTGTTAATGTTGACAGGCATTTTTTATTTAGTCTTAGTCTTTATCTTGAGACTAAAATGCTTAAAAGTCTTTTTTTAGTCATTTGAGTCTTTCATAGTTTTAGTCGACGAAAAGTCATTGCATTTTTGTCAACTTTTAGTCATTACTTTTAATCAAACTGCAGTCTGTAGTCAAACAAAAATAATCATTAATTCTTTAGACCAAATCAAAGCTTATGATAAATTTGAATCAAGCATTGAATTTGGGAAAACTTTTATATATATTATGACAATTTTCTTTTTTTGGTGAACTATCCCTTCAACAGTATGGAAAAAGGAGTACTTATTATTATACTTGTACTTTTACGTATTATTATGTAATTAGTATAATTATCGTTGTTCATTATATATATATATATACAATTAAGACAAATACGTTAGAGATACAAATTAAACTCATTTTTCAGATACAGTAAGTTTAATCAACATGTAGGCTATACATTTATTTAACATCTTTTGGTAAACATTAATGACAGATAGGTATTTAATTAGGAATGCTGTCCCTTTAAGATGGAAGGCATGCATGTAATACTGACATATTCAGTTTTTACTCACCTGTTTACGTACACTTAAGCCATAACTTACATAATTTACGTGAGATACTCACATTTGGGTGACTGTGTGTGCATTTGAGCACTGAGAACTGATCGTACTTCTGGCGTTTGTCTATCAGCGTGATTCCGCCTATTCCGCCTTCACTAACTTTAAGTTAATCAACAACGAATTGTGAATACCGGGGAAAACAGGACATCTGGTGATTCTATCCCTAACCCTTCAGGTGCTGAGGCCATTGTTTCAGATCGCAAGTTCACGTTTTGGTAGCCTATCTTTCCATTACGGCTGCCATGCTGAGACTAGACATGCTCGCACATTTTGAAAGAGGACAGTTAGCCTATAGGATGTATTTTCAATGTCCGGTAGTCCTCAAATAACATTCTCGTCCCGTCTCATCTTGTTAACGAAGAGGCGGTATAAGTTTCATCATACTTTTTATCATCAGATATTAGTTTTAGCTGGTCAACATCTTGTCTTTGTCACAAATAAAATGTTTGTTAAAAAAATGTTCGTCTTCGTTGACGAAATTAACACTGGTAACGTAATGTGTGAAGTCGCGGGCACACATTGCAGAGCTAGTGCAAGATGACCATTTGTGGTTAAAAAGTATATAAAATTATTATGTTTTTGAAAATGTCAAATTGTTTTGCTAGACCCTTCTTTCTTGGCTGGGATTGTGTAGAGCCCTTTGAAGCTGCATTAAAACCTTGATGGGCATTGAATTTGGACCTTCAACCCGTTGGCTCCCATTGAAGTCCACTATGTGGAGAAAAATCCTGGAATGTTTCATTCGAGTCACTGAATCATTTGTTAAATTGATTTGTCCAAAATGCAGATTCATACAGTAATGAGGTACTGCTAAATGTTGCTCAGACATGCAAAACATATCTGTGATAGTTTCATTTGGAAATTTTTATTGATGAATTAAAGCAAAAACAGAAAATACTCAAGATGTTAACTTACTGTTTACTGAATAGTTTTATAAAATCAACCAATCTTGTGCATGTGACACTGTTTATATATCATTTGATGAAAACTCGTAAGGAAAATTTGCAGTAGGCATATATCTTGATTTTAGAGTTCATTAATTACATTAAAATATCTATAGCTATATAAAACATTCACTCTCAGTGCCTCTTATTGTTTGGTTTTTGCAAAGCGAGTAACATGCTCAGTAATATCAGCTGACACATGGTTAAAACAATAATTACAGTATTATCATAGACAATATATATTGACTTTTTCCAGTGCTTTTATTTCTCTTAACACACTAAACTTGCAACCATAGTTGTTTAGTTGCAACCACAGAGGAATGTCATACTGTAGCAATCACCAAAAAACCACCCTAGCATCATGACAGCAAGTTTTGATCGTTGTTGCAGTTTGGTTCTGCTAATGCTAACATAAAATGACGCAGTTTAATAGTCCATGCATACAATTCAGTACTTCAAACTGTCCAGGTATTTCCTGTCTTACAGATATACAAAGCGTTGCAAAATTAACTGGCCAGCTTTTGTCTTCTAACTGTTCCTTCCAGCGCTCACAGCTTTAGCGCTAGCGGACGGTCTGATGCCGTATTTCTTTGTGTCTTCATTCTCTCACTCAGGCTGGTAGCGTTAGTCTGAGATAGGGCAATCAAGTTAATTGCCTTGTATATTGCTGAGCAGTCAGCCATGTCAATGCACATTCACAGCATATTACACATAACTGGCAATCACAGCTCATTCCCAACACAATACGGAGGGCACCGCTAATAATGACTCGAGCTGCGTCCTGTGCCCCATGCCGTTTGGACTGATAGTCTGTTTATGGCAGAATATATGAGCCTGGAAAGATGGAGAACGTTTTGTATGCTTTGTAGTGAATGTGTGTGTATGCGTGTGTCTGTGTGCCCAATGTGCTGTGTGTGTTTGTGTAAATTTTAAAGTAACAGTGCATTCCAAATTTAAAATGTATAATTTATATTTACTCTCCTTCATGTTCCAAACCCATATGACTTATGTTCTTCTGTGGAATAAACTTGGCTATATAATGAAGGTGAATAAAGACTGGGTTGTCAGAGAGAAAATACATTGGAAATAAATAAATAAACCTTTTTAAAAATGTATGGAATTTGAAATCTGGAAAGATTCATGCTCAGCTCTAAAATATTTTTATTAGCACAGTCAACCCAATCTCATGTGGTGACGGTATTGTATGAATTTGTACAGTTTGTATGAAATTGTACAATTTTTAGAAAGAAACCTAAGCATGAAGGTCCACAAGGTCCAAATTTATAAGAATTAGCCACCAATTCGCAAAATGTAAAAAATATTTATGAATGTCCATGAGATTGTGTTGGCACTGTGCACTCTTTGTTGTATTCATAAAGCCTGTATTCACATACAGAAAATGTAAAGTTTCTATTCTAATTACTTTTGTTGTGAGTATATTTGGTTTATTAGGGGTTCAAGCACATAGGCCTATAACCCTATTGTAATTAGAATGGTCACGGACCAGTGATCTCCACGTAAAACTGATCGTGCAGACCAAACCGTAAGTTGTAGAGACTTGAAACTTGGAGGGCTGGTAGTACTCACACTGCCTACAACGTGACCAAGGCTCTCCCCATTTGGCCTAATGGGGGGCGCTACAGCGAACAAAAGTACAAAATTAATTATAACTACTAAACCGTTGCAGGCTCAAGTGTCTTATGTCGTTGAAATCCTTGACAAGACAAGATTCATTCGTTTAATTAGAACACTTATGTAAGAGGTCACAGAAAAAAATTGTGGAGCTTGGCCACTTGTTGGTGCAATAAAGAGGGGATAACCATAAAAATGCGCAACCATTTGTCCTATCAGTATGAAAATCGGTGTGCAAGGTCTTGGTCTGAAGTGCCAAAGTGTCTACAAGAACATTTGCATATCTTAAAAAAACATGGCCGCCATTGGCCGGCAAATTTTGAGCACCAGTTAAACAAGGTTAATGGAGGCCGACTAGAACGAAACTTGGTGGGCCTGTTCGACACACGGCCCCAAAGGTCTGAGAGAAATTTAAAAGAAATCGGCCACTAGAGAGTGACATCGCATTTTTCATAAACAATTGTACGTCACACTTTTTTTCACATATACGTGCAATATTTGTATCATACGATAGAACTCCTCATTCCGGACAACTTTGCCTCTAGAACCACTGCTGTCAATCAAATCATTTGTTAAATGACTGAGAAGTTGTAAAAAAAACTACTTTTGCAAACTAGTCCTAGGTGTTTTGCTCAATCTGGAAAAAAACCCCACTGCAGTACAATTCTCTGGACTCTCTAGGCCAATAATTATCAAAAAAAATTTCAATTTACCCTTTGGGAAGCTATAATGGGGTCATTTAGAAAAGGGGCCTGCCCAAATTTACCCGAAAATCCTGTAAAGCCTAGAGGAAAACTCAAAACTTCACGAAGCCCACTGAGCACATGCAATAGGTGATTCTAAACAAGCGTGCAAAGTTTTAAGGGGATTGGAACACAGCTGGTGCTATAACAGTTATAAACATTAAAAACATTAAATTACCTGGATTTGCCTTAATGCCTTAAAGTGCTTGAAGCCTTGCAATCGCTGCTTGCAGCTATATTTGTTGTTGTTTTTTCTTGGTCAGGACAAATTACAGAACATATTATAAAAAAAATTAAAAAAAAATTCATATTACTCAAATCTAATTAAACCTTATTATGATTCAAAGTGAATCATTCTGAATTTGCAAAAAAAAAGAGAGTGCAATGAACATTTTGGACATTTCATGTCAAGATCATTGTCTGTCAAAAATTACCCGAACCACCAGCAATGCTTCTTACTTACCTGCACATGACACAGACAGTTTACACCTGCCTCCAGAGTATTCCGACCTCAGCGAGAAAAGAGCCTCTCAACTCCCTACTCACCGTTCTGTCGACTGTGCCATTGACGCCACTGCGCCTGGCACCACTCCCCCTAAAGGCAGATTTTTCCCGTTGTCATAGCCTGAATCTTCGCAACACTTACAACTTAATTCGTATCCGAGAGGGAGATGAATGGAAGACAGCGTTCTCTACCACTAGTGGGCACTACAAGTATCTGGTTATGCCCTTCGGCCTAGCTAACAGTCATTTTTCCAGTCTTTCATGAACGACATCTTCTGCGACATGCTCGACAGATGGGTAATAGTATACATTGACGATATACTAATTATACTAACACCGACATTCAGATCCTGAACACCCATTCATTATGGAGGTTGACGCTTCTAACACGGGAGTTGGTGCAATTTTGTTATGCGCCTTCTTTTCCCGCAAACTAACAACAGCAGAACGAAACTACAACGTAGGAAACCATGAGCTCCTTGCCATGAGTTAGCCCTAGAGGAATGGCGCCACTGGCTAGAAGGAGCAACTCACCCATTTACAGTTCTCACAGATCACAAAAATCTGGAATACCTGCGCTCGGCTAAACGTCTAAATCTCAGACAGGCAAGGTGGGCATTGTTCTTCACAAGATTTTGGTTTACAGTAATGTACAGGCCAGGCACCAAGAACACCAAGGTTGACGCCCTCTCTTACCAAACCGAAGAACTGTCCAATCCACAGTCAACAATAATATTCTCTCCGAAAGACTCCTCGTAGCACCTGTACAGAGGGACATCATGACCGAGATCGAACATCTGAACCTCCAGATTCCACCGGCACCTGAATGTCCCGCTAATCTCAGCTATGTCCCTGAACCCCTGCGACAGCGACTTCTCACACACGTGCATAATATGCCCAGCTCAGGCCATTCCGGAATCACCGCCACTGTCCGTCTGCTCAGAAACCGATTTTGGTAGACCGCTGTGCTAACCGACACAACCAAGTTTGTTCAGAACTGTATTTCATGTAGCACTTCCAAATCATCCAGACAGCTCCCTGCTGACCTATTGAATCCATTACCCACGTCTCAACATCCTTGGTCTCACATTGCTGTTGACTTTATCACCAATCTGCCTAGTTCTTAAGGTAACACCACCATACTCACCATCATAGATCGATTTTCCAAAGCCTGCCGTCTAATCCCTTTGCCCAAACTCCCTACGTCTTTTGAAACTGTTGAATTGCTCTGCAACCATGTGTTCCGTTTCTACGGTCTACCCGAGGACACTGTGTCAGACCGAGGGCCCCAGTTCACCTCAAGGGTATGATCCGCCTTCTTTAAGCACCTTAAAGTCTCACATCCGGTTATCATCCACAATCCAACGGACAGACCGAATGCCTGAACCAGGAGGTGATACGATTCCTCAGATCATACTGTCAGCAACGTCAACTGGATTGGAGCAGATACTTACTATGGGCTGAATATGCACAAAACTCACTCGTAAAACCAGCCACAGGTTTGACTCCTTTCAAATGCATTCTGGGCTTTCAACCACCACTATTTCCCTGGTCCGGCGAACCCACCGACCTACCCTCAGTTACAGATTGGTTGCAACACAGTGAGGAGGTCTGGAATCTAGCTCACACCCATCTACTTCATGCTGTAAGACGACAAGAACACCAAGCTAACCAACTCCGACGTCCCAGTCCCAAGTACACCCCAGGCCAATGGGTTTGGCTATCCTCAAGAGATCTACACCTCTGACTTCCATGTAAAAAGCTCAGTCCCAGGTATGTCAATTCAAAATTTCTAGACAAATTTCTCCTGTATCATTTTGTTTAGAACTACCCTCTAATTATTGTATTTCTCCCACATTCCATGTATCACTTCTGAAACCCGCTGGTGGTCCAAGGGGAGAGATGGAGGAGGGAGCCAGGCCGCAGACCCCCCTGCCTATCCTGGTTGACGGCGAGGAGGTGTATCGAGTGCACAAGTTGCTAGACTCGGGGGGTGGTACCCTCCAGTGTCTGGTTGACTGGGAGGAGTTTGGTCCAGAGGAGCGATCTTGGGTCAGTGCTGGAGATATCCTCGACCCCACTCTCACTGAGGAATTTCACAGGACGCACCCGGAGAAACCAGCCCCTCGACCTTGTGGGAGACCCCGGTGTTGCTTGCCTCCTCGCATCAGGAGCTGCTCGCAGGTAGAGGGCTCTGTTACGGAGGAGGCTACCGTACTTCCTCCCCTGCAGTACGGGAACCAGAGGGAACCATCGCCTGAATATTAACTCTCTTCCATTCGGACTCCATCTCCCATCACCCCTCATACCTGGGACTGACCACACCCCCTCACCTGCAACTAATTTGCACATACATATAAGCCACACTTACACGCTAACCCCTTGCGAAGTCTTGATTTGCCCCGGCTATTATTTCTGAGCATTTTTCCCTGTGTTTGCTATCGTTATTCTTGACCCTGGACTGTGTATTGGACTATTGATTGTTTCTCTGCCTGCCCCGACCCTGATTTATCCACTGGACTGTGTTTGCTAGCCACCTGCCTCGGCCCCTCGCCTGTTTGTCTCGACATTGTCTCTACCTAGGCTCTGCTGTTTTGTCCCGCCGGTGTATGACCCTGTATTGTCTGACTATTCTTAATAAAACTGCAAATGGATCCTAACTCTTCTGATGTGTCGCAACAATAACATTACGGTTAAACCACTGATGTCACATGGGCTACCTTTACAACGTCCTTACTACCTTTCTGGGCATTGAATATGGCAGTTGCGTTGATGTCTATGCAGGGTCAGAAAGCTCTCAGATTTCATTAAAAATATCTCAATTTGTGTTCTGAAGATGAACAAAGGTCTTGTGGATTTTGAAATGACATGAGGGTGAACAATTACTTAAATTTCTAATTAAGCTGTTGTATTGCTTCAGAAGATTTTGTGCATAAGTCACTTTTAGTAATTTAATAATATGATGCGCTTTTGTCATCACAAAGTTTGAGAGACCCAGTCCCCAATGTCTTTTGTTAAATAGAAAATGTCACCGCAGAAAATGTCCAGGATTTTGTTAATAACATAACCATTTTTATTCCACAGAGGAAAGTCATACAGGTTGGAATGACATGAAGATGAATAAATCATTTTTGGATAAAATAATTCTTTAAATGAAATATCACGATTACAATTGTAAGAGCTCTCACACAGTCAAACTATAAAAGTGTCTCTGGTTCGGTACAGCGCGTTGGACATGAGACTGAGGAGATTCTTATTCGCCCGAACATTTTGATGCCTTTAGTTTAATGGCTTTGGCACAGGAAGGGAAATCTGGAGGAAGTTGTCATCCATCATGATTTCAGATGTACTCTTTCTGATGATGCTGTGGCGCTGTGATTGATGTGCATGAGGAGAGAGAGAGATGAAAAGAACTGAGGTGTTTAATGGCATTTCTGGCAGGTTAAGTTGTTTACTCTGATGTGCCTGTGCTTGTGGCATTGATTAGTAGTGTTTGCTAAGGCCAGTGTCGCTATTGCTCATACGTACACCTTAGGGTGAGGGATTTTTCAAAACTCCCAAGTATTAAACCTAAAAGTATTGTGCATTGTACATGATATTTCAAATTGTGGGTCAATGACGAGAATTTCACAATAAAGAACAGAGAAAATCTTTAGGGCCCAAGCACCGGTGGTGCGAGGACCCTATTGGAATTGCTCAGTTTCTTCTTCTTCTCCAAAATTAATCACATATTTGAGGGCCTAAACATGTTCGGAAACTTATGAAACTTTGCATACACACCAAAAGTGGTGAAGATTTACATCTGATATGGGTTTCAGAAGTGGATGTGACAAAATGGTTCAAAATGGCCCCTCGAGCTATGTTTCACATACATGTACGAAATTCGGTAGACATGTAACACGCCAATACCGACAAAAAAGTCCCTCGGTACGAAGTACGAAACTTAACAGGAAGTCTGTTATTTTGAGTTTTCTCAGCAAGTTTTATGCCAATTTTGACATTTTTAGGCATTGTATTTAAACAAACTCCTAGAGATTTAAACAGATCAACACCAAATTTGGTCAGTCCAATCTAAAGCCCTTTGTGACACTAAATTGCTAAGATCTTGAGTTTTCATTAAAGGGCGTGTCTGTGACGGCCTGACAAACTTCAATGTTTTGCCATGAAACAGGAAGTTGTTAACTCATAACTCATGTAAGTGTTATAAGTCATACAATGTCCGATCTGCTCCAAAATTCACATGTTTGATAACAGTCCTGTCACGAACACATGCCCATGCCCATATTCAGTCATAGTCATAGCACCACCTACTGGCAACAGGAAGGGACATGTTTTACGCTGTAACAAACTCCTCCTAGAGATTTAATGAGATCAACATTGTATTTGGTCAGTCTAATCTAAAGGCTTTTGCAGTGTTAAATTGCAAACATCTTGCAAACATAGTTTTCGTAAGAGTCCTTTCCTGAACACATCTAAAGGCCAATATTCCATTATAATCATACCGCCATCTGCTGCCAACAGGAAATTACTTGTTTTACACTAACTTAAACATGCAATGTCCAATCTGCACCAAATTTCACCTTTAGTAAGAGTCCTCTGGCCTAAAGACATCTAAAGGCCAATATTCAGTAATAATCATAGCGCCACCTTTTGGTGACAGGATATGTGATGTTTTGCACTAACTGAAACATACCATGCTCAGTCTGCACCAAACTTCCTATGTTTGATAAAAGCCCTGGCCTGAAGACATCTACATGCCAATATCCAGTTATAGTCATAGCGCCACCAGCTGTCAGCAGAAAGTTTACACATATAATTGACTTTTACAACTTTTAACACTGCTTGCATCTTTAATTATGAAATGTAGTTCTTAGAAGTTCTTGCATACTTCTTGCATATGCATGCTTGCTGTATGCTTTTTGGTAAGAATTAAGGTTTATTTTGTCTTCATTGTAATACCAGGACACATGGATCGCCTTGATATTTTTACCAAAAATAAGTAATGTATAAATAAATGCAACTTGAACATTCCTGAAAACCTCATGAATGATGAAACATGCAAAAAAAATGCTATACACTTCCAAAAATGTTGAAAACTTTGCTGTAAATTCTGCCAACAACACTCGTTTTAAATCGGTTGAAGTAGCTGGAGGTTTGATGTTTTACAGTCCCCAAAATGATGCGAGTGTTCTTCCCTCGAGTTTTCTGTGTGAAGGATGAATTCTTGATGAAGTCGCCGTGAGCTCATGTTTATGCTGTGGCGTGTAAGTTTGCTCATGGGTGAGCTCTTGTAATTGTGTCTGTGAGAGTACATTCATTTGTCTATGTCACTCTCCTCCCCTTAAGCATGAAGATACACCCAATCCCATTCTTCAATTAACATGCACTAGATATTCAAACGAGATTGGAGGGCCTTGACAATCAATGTCCAATTAGAAAGGGCCTTTCCGTGAGTGTAGGACGGAGTATGGCTAGGATAGACTCATTAATTCACAGCAAATCACTGATTGTAGGTGACTTTGTGCACACATGTGAGCTCCTCACCAAGAGATCAGTGTGAGTGTTTCTAGAGCTGCTTTTGAGTTCATTTGATCACTGATGACAACTCTCATCTATGTTGATAATTTTCCACCTTTAAGGGTATAGTTCAAGCACAATGTGTTTTTTTTTCTGTGTTTTTCTTTTTTTTTTTATTTATTTAATCCATTTTTCTTGGAGGCTTTAATTTGTCATTGTTCCTGATAATATAATTTGTAATAAAAAAGGAGAAATGTGATCATTTAGAAAAGTGCAGAATAGAAAAATCTCAGACTTTTGGACCCCATTGTAAATGAACACTGACTCCCGCCTATGTATCGCCCGTGACTGACAGCAGTCGTAGGCTTACTAGTAATTTTCCTATTCACCGCCATCATCCTTAAAAACGCCACCTCATTCACCCAGAGCCGCTCTGCTGGAATGACACAGGCTGAGACAGAGAGCAGGAAAGGGAGAAACAGGAAGAGAAGAGAGAGAGAGAAAGACAGAAAGCCCCTCTCACTGCTGCCAGGGGGCACACAGACAGTCCCTGCGTTACGGGAATGCTAATTCTTTTGATTCAACTTCCTTTTTTTATGGCTGTCTGGGAAGTTGAAGCGATCATTGGACATGGCATAGGTCCTGATGGCCCGGTCACTGGCACATACAGCACCGCAAATGTGTGTGTGTATTTGTGTGTGTTGGTGTGTGACCATCCCTTCCCCCCAGCAACCCCCTTCGTCCTCTTACAATAGATGACATCACATATGTTTGTGAGTCAGTTGCCATGGTTATAGCCTTGTTGCCCAGAGAAGGTCAGCCAGGGGCAGACGTGGGTAACCTTTGTGACCTTTGCCGTCTGTGTTACTGCCATTCACCTCTAACGTTGCGCATCAACCCCTCCCTTCCCACTGGAGTCACGGGTTATTATATATCGCACCTCTCATGTGATCGCACAAAAGAAATTAAGGAGATATTGTCAGTCATCTTCAGTATATACTGTATAAAAACTGGTCCAGGCCTTTCGAGTCAGACGTCTCAGGTTCTTTGGTCATGCTGTATGGACAGAAATGACTGCAGGGCCAAAGGGTTGAAGTGTGATCTATTTAGATAACTTGTCCTTTCCTTTCCTTCGTCTGACAGTCAGGGCTGATAAGCTTGAATGACAGTAAGCAAATATTTTATGTTTACAGTAGCCTCGGCTA
>JAHKKF010510791.1:0-11368 GCA_019740295.1 Labeo calbasu | reverse complement strand
TACACAGATTTTTATTACTGACCTTTATTTTTGGACTGATAATAAAGTCAAATAATTGTATGTGAGAGTCAGTGGTGGTAATATCAGTGTGTTCCTATTGGTCAGTGTTAGAGGAACTTAGCTTAGTCTGACAGTTTGCCTGCTCTGGACCAGTTTATTTTCCTAGCATAAGTTGCCAGAATGGCTGAGCTTGAGCTTTGGTAAATTTGCTTTCTAAAACAAATCAAGTGACAATAAGTCAGACTAGCTGAAATAAGCCTTATTTAGTAAACTTGTGTCTTGGTCCAGTATTTATATATGTCTACTGTGGATTACATGTGTCATCTGTTTACCCATCTGTAGATTTATACTTCTTGTGAAATTTTCAAAGACTATTTGACTTGATCTTTTTCTTCAGACACTTATTAGACACCACACCCATGACAGATAATTTGATGTGCGATGTACACACTTACTCTTACGCAGCCCTTAATGTTGATTATGGATCAAATCGATCCACCATGGCAAACAGCCAATAAATTTGTGCTGTTCAGTGCATTTGAGATGTTGTGTTTTCCACAGTGCAGTTACAGTTATGTTCTTCATCTGTAAATGTTAGAAAGTCATGCAAATATATTCATTTTGCCGTCAGGAGCGGTAGGGCTTACACAAGTGAAAAAGGTCTGCTGCGCATTAAACTGACGGAGCGGCATCATTTTGAGTAAAATATATACAGTAGTCAACATTTGAAGTGGTTCAAAAGCTTTCATCAACGTTGTCATAAAACCAAAATAATACCTAATCTTGTCTTAGGACAACTTTGATGAACTTTTTTGATCCACTTCAAATGTTGACTACTGTATTTTGCTAAAGTATTTGTTGTTGGACATTTAAATGTGTCTCGTGTAGAATTTTAAACCTACAACTAAGTGTATTTTCATGATAGCAGTTACTGTATAGGGACTATTGTAATGGGTAAATCAAATGTAAGCTAGTACAGTCCTACTTACTAGGCTTAAATGAGTTAATGTGTATTCCTCTTATCAGTGAATTTTTTAGCATTAATTAATTTATTTTATTTTAATTATTATTTATTTTCATTTTTAATTTGGTTTTTGTGGCAGTGCTTTAAAGAGTAATTTTAGATTTTCATGTTTTACTAATAACCATAAAAGGTACAGCGGTCAGAAAACCAGAGGGAAAGGCTGCATGTTAAAATGTTTTTATGTATCTTAAAACAACGTCATTAAATCTTGGGCACAATATATACTTTTATTTTTGGACTGATAATAAAGCCAAATAATTGTTTGTGAGAGAGTCGGTGGTAAATAATATCAATGTCTAACCACTTCCCGTACAACAACGTAACTTGCTGATTAACCTCCATAGTATGATGCATTGTTGTGGAAATGATCCAGCTAGTCATGACTGTTTCCTGAACACGATCTCATCTCCATTGTTTTAACCACATTAGTTCAACAATATAGGGCTGTTGTTAATGATGTCACGTCAAGTTGTGGTGAAGTAATAATTTCTGCTGTTTAACTGATCACAGATCTCTAAAATGCAGCTATATTGAACATGGCATCTGATGACTAATTTACCTTTTTTTTTTTTTTGGTTCCCTGTTATTTCACTTTATTTGATGTTTGATTCATCACGGGTCCCCTCTTACGTCATACTCCGGGGTTCCCTTGGGCATTTATGCACATCTGCACTATTCAAAAATGGCACTTACAGAGGATGCACAAAAATCCATAGATTAAAATGCATTCATATTTAGATAAAATGGAATTTATAGATTGTACTGCATGTTATCTTGCTTATTGATGTCTGTTGCTTTTCTGTTAAACTGGTGTGAAATTGTGTTTGTCTTTATTTTGCTGTAGACCTGATAGTGCTGAAGGTGGAGACAGAAGTTTTAGATGAAATGGAAGAGAAATATCACGATGAGAAGATTCATGATGATTTCAAGAATGAAGAGAAATCCAGTGAAAATGACATGGTCCAGAAGAGAAAATCTGTTCATTATTTCACCTGCCAACAGTGTGGAAAAACTTTCACTCTAAAAGGAAGCCTTCAAAACCACATGAGAATTCACACTGGAGAGGCTTTCACATGCCAACAGTGTGGAAAATTTCACCCAAAAACTAAACCTTGCAATTCACATGAGAGTTCACACAGGAGAAAAGCCTTTCACCTGCCAACAATGTGGAAAATGTTTCAATCAAAAACAAAACCTTGTGATTCACATGAGAGTTCACACTGGAGAGAAACCTTACACATGCCATCAGTGCGGACAGAGTTTCAGGCATAACAAAAATCTTTATACCCACATAAGAAGTCACGCTAGAGAGATTCCTTTCACCTGCAAACTGTGTGGCAAGAAATTCTCACGTAAAGAAATTCTTAATGCCCACGTAAGAATTGACAGTGAGAGTGAATTCACTTGCCAACATATGTGCTCAATGTGGACAAATACATAACAATACAAGTACACGCATAAGAAAGCCATCTGTATGGACAGCGAGGAAAGAGTTTCAGATTTACGGTATTTCTTAATCACCACATGAGGATTCACTCAAGATTGTGTTTTATGTCATCAGTGATGAAAGAACATCAGCAGGAAACATCATGTAAACATTGACACTGGAGTGAAGCCCGTCATGTCCAACAGTGTGGAAAGAGTTTCACACTTAAAGGAAACTGAGGTTTACATGAGGCTTCACATTGATGAGGCTTCACACAGAACAAAATTTCCACAGAGGGAGACTCCACACCTTCTTCCCTCTGGAACCTTCTGGAACAAAAGTGTCCCTGTCTGGAGAGAGGCCTTTCACATGTCTTCAGTGTGAGAAGAGTTTCACACATCAATGTCATTTGCAAACACATCCTAAGAGGAAATTACAATGTTCTGAGTGTGATAAGATTTATAAAAAATAGCAATTGCAGAAATCACCTGCACATTCACTCCAGAGGAAGTTATCATTTGACTGTAATCAGTGTAAAATATATAAATATCTTTACATTGTTGAACGTGGCATTGTATGTACACATTTACAGTATAATAATAAAAATCTGTGCAGTGGTTTTTAATTAATCTGTAAAAATAATATCTTCTTTTTCAAATCGAGCCGTTCTCAGATGCCTGTCTGTGTGGCGTCGCTGCATAAAACGTTATGCATTGTTTTACATAAGGTAAACTCTTCATTAAAGATAAATACTTTGTTTCCCTACTTTAAAAAATAAGACCCCATAGTTGCTCCCATCCATCTGCTGCTCATATTGTGGTGTTGCATGTGTAGGAAATTTCTTATTTTTAATTAATTAATTTATTTTAGAACACAATATATTTGATATTTGAGAGCCAAGATAAATCATAATAAATGCCTATCCATTATTCCACTGCTATTTTTTTCTCTCTGCAACAGTTACAGTAAGGTTGCACTGGCTAATATGAAAGTGGTCTTTGACTGAAATTTAAAGCTACCAATGTAAGTGGAGAATAACCCACACACCCCCAAATGTTTTTTTTTTTTTTATGGTTACAATTTAAAAATATCCTTTAATCAGCCGGAGGTGACTGAGACTTACTGGGGAAGAGCATCTTCTGGCAACAAAGTAATGTCCACACGACAGCAGCTCAAAGATAATTGAAGTCATTTGTTCAGTACCAGTATCTATTTTTATTGTCGTGTCAGAATCTATGACTATCTTCATGGCAAAAACTTTCAATAATACAAGAGTTAAATAAACCCTCAAAATAAAAATAAACACTGAGCAAACAATCATTACAGCAGTTAAAATGTTTAAAATTATATGATAAAAATTCTAAAATCTTTTCTGATACAATCTTATTAAAATGTCTATTCATGTGTTCAGTTAAACACTGTCCTTTAACATTATTAAAGGGCAAGTTCAACAGTTTTCAATCCACTTTGTATTGTTACAATGTTGGTATTATATGTAAAAGAACATTGTTTATTCTTTATCAGCGGTACCACGTTTATTTATCAGCAAAACTATGCTGCAAGATGCAAAACAGCATTTTGTCATTTTGATGATGCATAAAGTGTGTTTTTGTCATTTTGTCAAAGCTTGTCATTTTATTTTTCGTCATCCTGCAGAGTGTTGCTTATAAATTAAAGGGGAAATATAAGTATACATAATACAAAGCATGTACAGCTGCCATCATCTGAAGTCTTGTTGAGTGTTGTCGTCATCTAAAGTCTTAACAAGTGAGGCTGGATCCAAACTGGAACTGGCGTGAACTCCATCCTGAGATAGAAACAGGACAGCAAACTTTAGCACAGCAGCTGTTCATATTATTTCAGTCAAAAGATTATTTCTTTCATCACCTATAACTGGAATGCAATGTTTTGAGATGTGTTATGTAAAAACTGTGTATTTTAATCTAATTTAAACTAACATTATCAGGAAGGCTATTTCATGTTAAGTTATTTCATGGGATTCGTCAGTTCACCTGTATTTCTGTACTCCTGAAATCACACAACAGTTTTTATCAATATTTGTTTTAACCTTAAAATAAGTGCAAAAAACACACAAAACTTAAATACATACAGAGGGAGGGGCTATAGAAGACCAATCACAGTGCTTGTGGTCTGTGGAGAGGTGTACATCAGGCTACAGCAAAGCTACAGTGTTTGTCTGACGCAGAAGTATAAATCAGCCTTAACCAAACTGGGAGAAACATGTCAGTTGGGAAGTACATGTCAGAGCTCATACTTCTTCACTTTAACTGAGTAAAAAAGTGTTGTCAGTACTTCTACTTTAACAAGATTATGTTTAAACAGGAGTATCTGTACTTTTACTTAAGTGAGGGATGTGTGTACTTTTGCCATCTCTGACAAAAATACATTTTCAGATATTCAGGAAACATGGTAGGTTCACTCTGAAAAACAATGTTACAGCCAGTTATTCTACTTTGACAATGTGCATTCAGTGCACACGTCCTACGGTCCCTTTGTTACAATAGCATTGTTGAATTTTCATCTTTGTTCTATTTATTTATTTATGCTATTGCTTGTAATTTGTTTATTTATTGTTATTTTATTATTGAGCATCTACTATTCTTTAGTAATGGTTGAACTTTACATTTGTTGGGTTAGTAATTTCTGCTGTAGTATTGAAATTTAATCAAGAATTGTAACATTGATCTGGCATCTAAAATTTTGGAGACTTAATATGTTCTTAATGTGAATCATTCATTTCTATTTATTTAATTTATTTTTATTTATTGTATTATAAAGTTTTTATTATTTAATTTTTCATAGTAATTTGCTTATCCATTCTTATTTTATTACTGACTGTTTACTAATCTTTAATAATGTTTAAACTTTGTATTTGTTAGGCAAGTAATTTTGGCAGGTAAAATGTGTTTACAAAATTTTTAAATTTAACTGGTATCTAAAATGTTATAGTCTGTGTTCTTAATGTAAATCATTAATTTATATTTATTTAATTGATTTTTATTTATTTTATTATTATTATTTTTTTATTCAATTTTTGCTTTTGCTTACGTTTATTTTATTACTGACTGTTTACTAGTCTTTAATAATGTTTACATTTTTCTATTTGTTAGGCAAGTAATTTTTGCTGGTAAAGTTTGTTTAAAAAAAAAAAAAAATTCTGTCAATTTGTGCACATTCCTGCTCCAGATGTCTACTTCTCAGCTAGATTCTAAGCTGGATTCATCCTGAGCTGATTGTCTTGTCTGGCTCACTGGATCCTGTCTCTAAACCATTGTTTGAATCTGGTCTTTCTGGTGTTCCTGAGGCTGACTGCTCTCGTAACCAAGGGTGCATTAACATATCCTCAAGACAAGGCTGGAGTACATGATTAATGTTTTTGCACCAGTTCATGTTGTTCATCAAGTTCCTGGAATTCTGTATACGTTTTACAGAAAAAGCTGGTTTGTCATGACCACGCAGTTGAGCTGAAATACAGCTTTGAACAATATAGTTAATCGGAAGTGGTGTAAACTAATGACCATAAATTATTATTTCAAATAATCCTCAGACAATGTTTAGTCGACTGCAATCAACACAAACTCTCCAAGATTAGAAACAATGGTACTGTCATAGTGTTGTTAGTCCCATTATCTTATCTTCGGGTACACAGTTGAATATATCGTCCAGCCCAGAAGAGAGCCGAGAGAGTCAATCGTATCTATGAGGGCCTCTCGTAAAGGTATCCTGGTTTCAGGATCTGGGTACTCTTCTGGTTCTATTATCAAGAAATGTTTAGTGTTGAGCCAACAGTTCAGCAAGTCAATCACGTTCAATGGAGAAGAGCTAAAATCCATGTGTTTGCTAACTAGAGGTTTGTTACTTCTTCTCTCTGCACTTGTATTCTTGTCTTTCTCTACTTAGGAGTCAGTCAATAATATGTGCAAAAACACTAATAAAATAATCAAAGACCAAAGGGAAACTTACCACCAATTCATTGTCCACGTCCAAAGTCAATCAGCTTGATCTTCAAGGATGCTGTATCGACCATAACTTTATTCAAATGACTTTTCTTAAAGAATATTAAAGACTTTACAGTCTTTTCCACTTATTTTAAAAAGCTGCCTAAGATATTTTTGAAGACACGTTTTATTGTCTGCAAGATCAGAACTTAAGAGTATGTAACCACTGCCTGTGCCTGCACTTATATCTGGGCTTTCATTGTGACATCATAAGCGACATAATTCGAAAATAGAATGGAATCTACGTCACTGCGCATTGCATTCTGGGTAGTCACCGCCACGTTTTGGGACACACTAAATAGTGTACAATGACAATAAAAACAAATCACTAGAGGAAAAACGACTCTATTTGGGTTAATATTTTTAAGAGCTGCTTCCACTCGCTTAGAATAAATGTACTAATATTTGAATCCATTATGTTCATTCGAGCACTCAGTCATGTGGCCAGAACACGACACATACACACTCACAGAAATCATATGGCTGCCTTCCATATCGTACCACACACAGGACCGAATTCATTTCTCTTTTTTTAATAACTAGGTGGCACTGACATATCTGCCAGATAAAATACACACACTTTAGCTTGATTTCAGCCAGTTGGTCATATAAGAACCACCGCTCCTCACATTTTGTGTGTATCTCAGATGTCTGTTCTATTCAAAAGTAAGTGCCCTGCGAACTTGAAATATTCCGCCCAGTTCAAAGTTCAAAGACACCCTATATGTTCCACTCGACGAGCATTAAAGTGTGCAAGACATGAATTTAAATTGCATTTACACTAAAGCTCTTCTCTTCTATACATTCCTTCATCTAAAACGAAAGAATATGTGTTCTTTACATTTTTAAAGCCACAAACTAGATCTGTAGTGCAGCTTGAATATGTTATTTTTGATTAACACAATTAAGAAAGTCTGTTCTGCAGTGTTGATGTTCACAAATCAATTTCAACATCAATAAGCTTAATGTCAATGCCAAAATAACATGTTGGAGCAATTTAATGTTTTAATGTTATGAGCTTGTGGAGAGAGGAGGGAGAGACGCAAGAAGGAGCAGGAAAAATAATACTGCGTAGTTCGTCCAAAACAGGATATTCTATCTTAAAGTCCTGGTGATTCAGAGCACAGTGCTAATAATAACTTTATTTAGCTAGCGTATGTGATAGGATTCCACCGGGCGCGTTCATCCCATTCACACGAGAAGGGGTGATTATCATTGGTTGGATCAACCTTCAACGGAGAAGAGGCGGAACAGTAAGTGCTCCGCGTGACTGGAAAAGCCCGGACTTCCGCTGTCTTTAAGGAAAAGATCGCCGCAACAGATAGCGCTCTGGGTGACCGGGAAAGCCCGGAGCTCCGCTGTTGCTGCGGGGAAACGCTCGCCAGCTCCGTGGGCGAGCCAACGTCCAGACGATTCGCGGTACAGCTTACAGCGGTAAGCGCGCGCTGGACGATATCAGGCCTGCAACGTAGGGTGGGTGTGTGAGTGGGAGTGCGAGTGTGGGCCCACGTAACTGTTATTTGTTAACCAAATGTACCAAGTCGTTTGTGAGGTCTTCATCTCAATTGTAACTTTGTATCCAGTTGGAAGTTTATATTAAGTAATTCAGTTAAAGCCACAAGGTTAACTCACTTAAAGGGTATCTGACACTTAAAATGTATAAGAGGCTGTTTTATTTGTACGTATCACTCGGCTAAAAGGAAATCATGTGACATAGTGGCTTTGGGTTTTGTCACTACTTTGTGTTATTTGACCAATTTTTGTATTTACATTGCTTTAATTTGTCGGTTTACTCAGATCCATATAAAACACACGTAAACCAAGTTTTGACTTCTCACTCTTTATTGCTGCAGGAGGGAAAGCAGTTAATTGGTTTATTGTAGTTAACCCTTATACTTATCCAGGCCCCAGCTTCAGCGTAGTGGGTTGCTACTGGGGTTACAACTGTTTGGGCAACACGTCTGTGAAATGAGTTACTAACATTTTTGTAAAACATTTGTGGCATGTTATGACTTAATTATCATTTATAATTGTATATTAAGTATGTATTCAGAAAAAGACTACTTAGTCATTAACAAAACACTTTTTAAATGACATAAATGATCATTTATTATAAAAAGTCACTCTTAAGAACTGTGTGAAAACTGTGGGGTTTTTTCAAACATATTTGGCAACCTTGCTGACAAAATGAAAGTGAAAGCAGGTGGTTTTACATGCAGTGTTTACACCTGAACGGAACATTTTCTTCCTTTTTTCTTTCTTATTTTATTTTGAAAAACTGTTTATCAAACTGTCTTTTTTATTTGCTCATTTGGGAATTTATGTGTATGTAATATTAAACCAAGGACATTTTGAAAATTTGTCTTGTAGCCAAACATTTTGATCAAAGTCTTCAGGTGTGGAGCACAAAGGCACTTCCTTATTAATGTAAGTGAGCACAAAAAACTAACTAAATCATGAAACACCCAAGAAATATGATTAAATATGGACAAACAGGGATTACAGAATTTTAACATTTTATGCTCATGTTCTATTTTATTTTAACTTTTATATCATTTATATAATGATCAGTGTACATGAAAGTAGCCTACTGTTGCTACAACGTATTCCATAGTTGTTAAAGTTTGAAATTAGGTTGTTTTTTACACTGTAGGTAAAATGAAATATAATAAATGTATTTCATATATATAACTCATGCATGGCCTTTCTTACTGTAAGCAGAATATTTCACCTTTATGATTGGGAAATGGAGTTCATCACTTTCTCAATGCAGTTACATATAAGTTGTTCAATATCACAATTACAATCAATAAACTGTCAGCAGTCAGAGAGGAAACAATGGCTGATTTATGTTCACTCATTCAAATTCTCAATAATCTTGAGTCTTCACAGCATACATCAGTGGACACGGACATTATATGTCTGCTTTTTGTCATCACGTGCAGCATCTGATCTTACTAATGTGGTTGCCAAATGTTGAGATCTTTTATAAATGAACATCTGAAGTTATTTAATAAACCTATATTCATTCACAATCAATTTGATCTGATAACTATTCTTTGTACAAATGAGAATATAAATTAAAATTGTTCTTTTTGTTTTCTTTTATCATTATTTAATCATTTAATTCTCTTTGATTTTTTTCATTTTGTTAAACACTAATTAAAACCAAATCTGTGGTTATCTTCTTCAAAATATCGTTCTATCAAATCTATCTAATCTATATTATTAAAAAATATATTTTAAAATACTCTGAATGAGATTACAGTTATTATTTATTGATTACATATTATTCACACAACAGCAAAAAATTATTCAAAATGTATTTGTCATGAATCTGGCCGGTGACTTTCGCTCCACTCACCACCAGAGGTCGCCATCTCACTCCATTGACATTACATTGACTGTTGCATTACACCCCGGACTACGTCTCCCATCACCAATTGCGCTGATTGCGCTAACACCTGTAGCTAATCAGGCACGCTATGTAATCCTCGGACTTCCCCGTTACTCACTGAGTATTGTGGTGTTTTCATTGTTGTTTCGCCTAGTTCTCTAGTTCCCAGTTCCCTAGTTCAGCAGTTCAACTTTCTCCCCTGGCCATCTCGTTTCGTCTGTCTTGCCACCTGCCTCTTGGACTTATCGCTCGTTTCATGGATTACCGCTTTGTCTTGCCCTTCGGATTATGTTCACCGTTTATCGACCCACGCCTGCTGCACGGACTATCCCCATGTCTTGCCTTTGTTATACCTGTCTGCCATTGTTCCGACCCTGCCTGTGTTTGTGACCATGTCTTCACCTTTGTTATCCAATAAAGCTTTGCAAATGGATCTGCTCACCTCTCGTCTCCCTCCCCACGTTACAGAATACTCGGTATCACAAGGATCCAGCAGCTTTCCCGATGGACATTACACAGGTGTTAGCGCAATCAGCGCGATGGGTGATGGGAGACGTAGTCCGGGGTGTAGTGCAACAGTCAATGTAATGTCAGTGGAGTGAGAGGGCGACCACTGGTGGTGAGCGGACCGAAGGTCACTGGCCAGATTCATGACAGTATCGATCCTCATAAATTCTTCTTTTTCACAGATTAAAATACACAAAATTACAATATTTCTGATTTGCATGTAATGCAGGAATACACATATTCACTTATTTATTTATTTTTGTCAGCCAAACCTCTTTCACCTAATATACAGTGGGTACGGAAAGTATTCAGACCCCCTTAAATTTTTCATTCTTTGTTATATTGCAGCCATTTGCTAAAATCATTTAAGTTCATTTTTTCCCTCATTAATGTACACACAGCACCCCATATTGACAGAACAACACAGAATTGTTGACATTTTTGCAGATTTATTAAAAAAAGAAATACTGAAATATCACATGGTCCTAAGTATTCAGACCCTTTGCTGTGATATATTTAACTCAGGTGCTGTCCATTTCTTCTGATCATCCTTGAGATGGTTCTACACCTTCATTTAAGTCCAGCTGTGCTTGATTATACTGACTGGACTTGATTAGGAAAGCCACACACCTGTCTATATAAGACCTTACAGCTCACAGTGAATGTCAGAGCAAATGAGAATCATGAGGTCAAAGGAACTGCCTGAAGAGCTCAGAGACAATTGTGGCAAGGTACAGATCTGGCCAAGCTTACAGAAAAATTTCTGCTGCACTTAAGGTTCTTAAGAGCACAGTGGCCTCTATAATCCTTAAATGGAAGACGTTTGGGGCGACCAGAACCCTTCCTAGAGCTGTCCGTCCGGCCAAACTGAGCTATTGGGGGAGAAGAGCCTTGGTCAGAGAGGTAAAGAAGAACCCAAAGATCACTGTGGCTGAGCTCCAGAGATGCAGTCGGGAGATGGGAGAAAGTTGTAGAAAGTCAACCATCACTGCAGC
>JAHKKF010510785.1:0-10464 GCA_019740295.1 Labeo calbasu | reverse complement strand
AAAAAAAAAATGAGATTAGGATTACTTATTGCTGGCAATTTATGTAGTCTTTGCTTGTTTACAGTACTTTATATGGTGCAGATTGGTAGCATATTTATGCTATAGGCAGCTAGCTAGCTAAGTGAAGTACATTGCGACCTAATTCTTTTGTCTAATGCATCTTTTGCGTTATACAATTTCTTACCTTGAGCTTGATGTCTGCGTTTCAAAGCCATCTCAACCATTATTTTCCCTCGAGAGCAATGGGCCATCCTTAAACGTTATTAAAAACAACCACTCAACAATATCTTTTATTCAGGTATAGTGTGTGTCAGAAGTGCTTCAGTGAGAGAGTTATGACAGTAGACAAGCAACACCGTAACTTAAACGTGGCAAACTTTATTGTATGTTAAAACAAAGACAGATTACCGTAACTTAATTAGAGCATTTCAAAACAAAGCCAAAGAGCGCTAACAGGTGTTACGGTGTTCTAACTTCGTTTCTCTAGGGCTTTTGGAAGTTACTGTTAAGACAACGCATTATTTTCTCGAAAAAAAACAATGAAACTGACTCAAGATACTTATCCACATGATAAAGGAGGTGTTGAATATTCTAAAAATATCAATAACTCATTTTCGACCAAAATCGAAGTTAGGGCCTTTTGCCTTTGCACGGCAGTATTGTCCTATCCTAATCAATGGAAAGCTTATTTATTCAGCTTTCAAATGATGTATAAATCTCAGTTTCGAAAAAGTGACCCTTATGACTGGTTTTGTTGTCCAGGGTCACATGTTAGCCTGGTTCTGACAACACTGCACTGACTCCTTATTAAACACCTCATACATTTTAAAATATTTTGCTAATTACTTATAAAACCCTGAATGGTTCAGCTCCCCAACTCTTATCGCAGGGCTTGAATTGAGGTGGGATGCCATCCCCCTTGTTGAAAAAACGACAAAAAGTATCCCCTCTGTAAAACCACCATCCCTCCTTACCATTCCCTTTAGATTAAAAATGCTGTGTATTATATAAAACCTACTGTGCAAATTAAATAATAAAATTCTCTACGTATAATAATTTATAAACGAAATAATGGCAATTGGCCAATCAGAGCTCGGTATTAACGAGCTGCGCGTTTGCTCACGCATGTTGTCGTCATTTTTTGTGCAAAATATTTCAAGTGCAACTTCTAACGTTCTTTAAAAAGACGACAACTCACTGTAAAAATTATTCTGAGTTTTAGTCAGGTCGACAAGTTAAATCATGTCCTGTCAACTTGCAGTGTCTCACTACACAATAGGACGAGTTGGAACAACCTCAACTTAAATAGAAATTGAAAACTTTAAATAACATGTTCATATAACAACAAAACATAGGTTCTATCAACTTTCTGTGTAATGCGCATGTGCCAGATACTCTACGTCATGATGACGTACTATTTTAACGAAGTTGAGACAGATGTGCTATCTGCCATTTTCTGCAAGGAGAAGTTGCTGATTATGCAAGAAAAGATGAAGGGGCCTGCATTTGAATGAACATAAATGGACTTTATGGACTGCAAATAACGAAATGAGTAATGCAGCAAATTAGCTCAAAAGGGAAATATTTATGATTAATTATAACTGGTTATAATTAATTATGAATATTTTAATCAGATCTTAGAATTAACTGTAGAAAGTGAGAAAAGAGAGAGAGAGAGAGAGAGAGTGAAGACAAAGAATGGCAGTATTTAGCATTAATTAACCAGCGACCACATGAGAATCATCAGAGAAGCAACATCACCTTAAAAAGGGGCTCAACTTAAAACACGCATCTAAATAGTTGTAAAGGTTACTGGCATTGGCTTTATTGCTGAAAAAGAGCCCTGATGCGGTAGACAATGGAAGTTCTCGATGAATTCTTTTAGGCTTTCTGGAGGTTTACTCTAGCTCTTCTGAAGATAGGAAAATCCACAGCAAGTCGACAGAATTACTTGAAGATAAACTACCGGAAAATTGATTCAAAGGTGATGAGTCTTAGAGAGTGTCTCGAAGGGTTTGAGCATGGATGGGTTGGAGTTAGGGTCCTTTAATAGTTTCCCTACCACACCCACCTTTGGGTGAACTGGCCAATACAAAGTTTGGATTTTTGAGCGGGAGAACTTCTCTTTGTCTCCATTCATGGCCCATTTGCATGTTATTGCTGGTCTGGGAAAGTGATGCAGTTTTGCCCACAATATAGTACAAACAGTACGATGCATTTTCTAATCACATGGTGTACACCATTGTTTAGAAAATAAAGAGCAGATTGTTTTGATACCAAGAATGAAACATCTAGAAGGTATTAAACCAGAGATACATTCATACATTGAAAATACGCATTTAGAGATTAACTAGTACAAATAACGAGGGGTAACTGGGCTAATATAGTATAGAAACATACAAGCAACACATGCATATACCAAGTGCATTTATAACTGGTTAAATATTGTCTAAATAAAGAAAATGTTTCTATGTGTGTGCATTATGTGTATTGGGAATAGTCTGCCAGCCACCAAAGATATGTGGTGCTTGGTGCTGGTGATTGCCTCCCTCGTGGAATGCCTTTGAAGTCCAATGGGGAGACAAGAGTTGATCTGTTTAGCATCTTCGTGAGACCAAAGACCATTAAACACCCAAATAAATGTAGAGCGTAAGGCCCTGTCTGTAATTTATATGCAAATATCAAAAGGCATATAACATAAAAACAGCAAAAATAAAAGAAAATAGTAAGAATGAAAGAAATTACAATTCAGCTCATAATTTACGCATGGCGCAATGCATGATGAGAGCCATTGATGAGTTCTGATTGGTTACAACATGCTTTTTTGATGGTCACTGTTGTTGTGATTCTTTATGTCTGTGTGTCTTAATTAAATATATTTTTTAAAGTTTTTGATCAAAATATGTTTTAAAAACATCTGATTATAAGTACTATGTTGTTCACAGGGTTGATGTAATCAGTAAAGAAAACTTAACTCAGTTTTACAGGTCACTACATGAAGGTTATGTCAAAACATAATCAAGGCCACATGATTGCCATTCCTATTTACTATTTAGACTTGGTTCATAGTTGTGAAAACATGAAAATTTGAGTTCAACCTTTTTTTTTCCAGTTGACTAAAAAATGTAAGTGCTCATTAACTGATACAGTATGTTGGCTCAATTTACTGCGTTATTTCAACAACTACATTTAAGTTGAGTGAACTTAATACCTAGTGTTTGCTAAACTTAATTGACTCAGTGCAAGAAGATGACTAAGTCAAGTTGTGTCAACAAATCATTTTTTACAGTGCATAATAATGTATGCTATTTCACTGATTAGAGTTTAAAGACATTTCCCTGATATTATAACGTTATTGTGCTTTACTATGTGTGATGGTGAGGAGGAGGGACGATGAGAGAGAGAGAAGAGGGATGCAATCCATTCAAAAATGATCACCTGTTCTAAGTCACTCTTGCTGACATTATCAAGTATGTCCGTGACTTGGCAAAAACGAACAAAATCACGTCGTGAGAGTTCAAAAGCATTCATTGCATTACGAAACCTATTAGAATGCAGCTAGAATGCCTCTATAATTTGAATAACGAAAGAAAAAAATTCCCGTGGCAGTTTTTCTTTTTTATCTTTATATGATACAGGTCTAATTAAGTAATATCACATGAGAATCAGCTCGTGTGTGAGATCGCCAATGTTAAATTAATTTTGTATAGCAGTTCAACAGACAAGAAGTTATTTAAGTGATTCAGTCTGTAGACACATTTTGTCTTTTTTCATGCTTTGCAAATAAAATAGTTCCAGACAAAACCTAAGCAGAGTTGTTGTGCATCTCAAAGTAACACTGCAGTGTTTCTTTCCTGAATGACTCTTTTTTGAATGAATCACGTGGGCCTGTCAGCTTGCTTCGATATTAATTGAATCAGCCATTTTTAAAGGATTCAATCATTTATTAAAACAGACACTTTTATTTATTGTATATTTATTTATCCATGACAAGCCTCAACCATCACAAAAACACACTCAGCTAAATATACTGTTATCGACAAAATCACCACAAAAATATTATAATTTTTGACAATAACGCACACTCCTAAATAAGGGGCATCATTTAGGTAATTTGGCACACAGACATACAGACTGTGTGCATGCAAGTGTGCGTGCATTGGTTTAACCTACATTGGAAGACCAAATGTCCAAAAAAAAGGTAGCCTAAAACATTTGACATTTCAGGCTCCACAAGGAAAACAGCTCATAAACCATACAGTAGTAGTTCATTAAAGCTTTTTTTTTTTTTTTTTAGCTCGAGCCAGAGGCTGACATTCACGTTACATGATCTGACTTATTTTACGTTGAAAGGGCAACAGTGCACCGCGTTAAAATAAATTAACATTCCTGTTTTCATAACCGCTGGTCAAATTCGAAAACGAAACTAACGAAATTGCTATTGAGGGCAAGGGAGCCCCCTAGTGTTTCGGGGGGCCTACGCAGCTTGCATATTTTGCGTATAGGGAGGATCGGCTCTGCCTCCAACTACAGATTGTGTCGTGTGCATTGCCGAATGTTCAGCAAAACGGTGAATTCATGAATTTAATCATGTGCAACCTACCACAAAGGTTAACGAGAGGCTATGACAAAAGCACAAACAGAGATAAGATTGATTAAGACTACATAAGAAGAGGAAGAATGCAAGAAGAAAACCAGAGCTGGATTAACAGAAGGGCCAAGGGCAGCGCTAGGGGTAGGCTAAGGGGGCTGAAGCCTAAATGTTTTCAGCAAAGCCCAGAGTCTTTATTATTATCATGCCTTATACATAATCATACATAATGTGTTTTATGCACATTAAAATAATTTCTATTACAACCACAGATTTGCTCTCTCCACATCCAACAATGTAATTTTACGTTGTCAAGCTGATAAAAAAAAAAAAAAAAACAGCTAAAACCAGCCTTAGCTGGTCATCCAGCCTGGTCATAGCTGGTCAGCAGGCTGGTTTTAGCTGAGTTTTGACCACTTCCTTGGCTGGTCAGGCTGGGAGACCAGCTGAAACAACCAGCTGAAACCAGCTACTTCCATCTTAAACCAGCTAAGACCAGCCAAGGCTGGTTTTAGCTGTTTTATTCTGCAGGGCATTCACTCCTGACAAGAACAGCACACTGAGGCTAGTACTTCTGACCAACATGTAAACTGGCCAACCATCGGTAAGAGGTTGTAAGGTCTGTATGATCCAATCAATAAGATTAAGGTCCAATTATTTTTTTGAAAACATACATGACCATAACTGTATCATCTACACAAGCCATTTGTGCTTGGACCCCAATAATCGCTGCTATATTTATATTATTATTTATTATTAGAATTATTATTATTACACAATCACATAATAGGAGAGTATTGTCATGGCACACGCTTACCTTTATCCAGTGGTCTGCTGTAAATCAGACAGCAGAGCAGAAGAGCAGATCCAGATGCAGCAATACAGAGAATCAACACCATTTTGTGTAAAACAGAGAAACCTGTGAAACACAAACATCAGATACTGAACAAAAAAGAATATTGTGTAAAATTTAAAGATAAACAAACAAATATAATTTCTAGTGGTTTTGTGAAGTTGTCAAGTCTTCACATTGATTGTGAATCATAAATATCTTCTATTATAATATCATGTAAAGAAGGGAATTAAGGACAATGAAAGAAATGAAGGACTGAAATATAGACTCCTTTTGATTGTTCTCTGTGGGCAACTCACATGCACAATGAGGACAAACAGAAATAATACAGTGCTGGAGATCACTGTCCAATAGTGGTGTTGTACTTCTGCCATCTTCTACTGTATTTCTTTACAGTGGATAAACTGTTGTTCTACAGTGATGTCTTTGTATACAGTATAATCAGTACTATTTGATTATGGTCTAGATGTTAATCCTAGGTATTTGCCATTTTACTTGTTCCATCTTGTTATTTGAACAATTCTGTATTTCTGTAATTACTATTTATTCACTGGAATAAATCAAACACACTTTACTAAAACCCTGAAAAATGAACTGTCTTTATGTAAAACTGTATGTAACTACAACTGAATTAAGCTTGTCCAGGTCAAACGATCATGTATTTTTTATTTATGGCTCACCCAGTTTCTCTAGTACTACAGTTGCATTGGCTGAAAGTCCTCCAGCAAACACTTGACACATGTAAACTCCTTTATCCTCAGTTCTGACACTCTTCAGTCTGAGAGAGAAGTTTCCTTTGGGGATTTGAGCAGTGAAGAACTCAACTCTGTCTCTGTATCGCTCATCTGATGAATCTGATAGAATCTCATTGTTTTGGTAGAGCAGGACCAGAAAATCTTCATCTTCATCTGTTTTCTTCCATGAAACCTCTTCAATGTGTTCAGGTGTGATGTGAGAGTCTACAGAGCAGTTCAGAGTAACGTCCTCACCCACAGACGCAGATATGGAGCGACTCGATCCTGATACTAGCAAACGCTCTGAATGAACAAACAGTGTAAATATCAAAGGACATATACATTCAGTAATTAGTTTCTCTAAAATCATAGTGAAGGAAAGAACTTGTGATAAGTACTCACCACCATTATTAATTTTTATTTGAACCACAGCCTCACCAGAATCCCGTTGACTGTAAACTCTACATGTGTATTGTCCCTCATCTTCAGCTCTCAGATTGTCCAGACGGAGGGAGAAGTTTCCATGTTGAATCTGATCCTTAAAGAAATGAGCTCTATCATGATAATCCTCCTGCTGGGACTCTGGTCGATCCTCACCATCTTGATACAGATGAACCAGAGTCCCTGAGCCTGTTCTTCTCCATTCCACCTCCAGACCCTCCATTAGTAAGAGTTTATCAACATAACAGGGCAAAACCACTGAAGATCCCAGAGGAGCAACCAGAGGACCAGAGGGACCGCGCACAATTGACCCTGAGACAGAAAAATGAACCAAAGCTTGGTTTGTAGTTTCTCAAATCATAAATGGATACATACTAACATAGACAATCATTACTGACATGACCAAGTATTCAAGTCACTAGAGAACGACCCCAAATGTCATTTTTGGTTTCTAGTTATTTAGGTGGTTTACTCACACAGGGTCACTAACAGCCTTGTGATTTTGGTGTTTACATTTACTGCACACTTATAGCGTCACAATATTTAACAGAGGGAGGTTTCTTTGTGTTAATCACATCTGTTACCTTAAATGTTGTTCTTTTAGATGTAAAATGTATATAAAAATGTATCTTTTTGTCTCAGCCCCAAATGACATTACAACAAATGCTCCCTGAGTGTATCTTCAAAGTTTACAAATTCCTTTAATTATTTGTGTTAAATTCATTTTTTTTTTTTAACTTAAGCAACTGTGTTTATGAATCATTGACAGAGATTCTTTCACATTCATATATATTTAAACTGTAAACACTTGTAACGCCAAGCCAGCAGAGGGAGCCCTCACCCCAGGACTGCCTGCATGCTCCCTCTGCTGCTTCTACTGCTACTTCCTGTTTGGCAGTATTTAAGGACTCACCATGTGCTCACACATTTGTGAAGTATTGCCAGTTAACCTGCCTTACCGAGCGTTGTATATCACTCTGTTGGATTACCTGTTGCTGTTTTGCTTTGTTTATGGACTTCTGAGTTTACGTATCACCCTTGTTTGGATTGTTTGCCTGTGCGGACTGCTTTCAAGGTTTGACCTATTTCTGCCTCTGACTATCGCTCTCTGGACTACCCCTGTTGCTACGTTTGTTTTATTGGACTGATTCCCCGGTACTGACCCACTGCCTCGATTAACCTCTCTGCTGCTCGGATTACGTTTGTGTTGTGTTGCTTATGAACTGCCTTTCCAATTTACTGACCCTCTGCCTGTTTAATTGTTCACTGCTGCTGTTAATAAACTTCCGCATATGGTTTCAACTTCCGCCTCAGCGTCCTCGTTACAACACTGGGTCAAATCAGGTAACAGGTAATTCGCCCTAAGGAAGAAATGTCAAAGAACAACATTGACTGACACACCTCACTGTGACAATAAAATGGTTTAATTTGGCTGAGGCCAAAAGACTGTTTTAATATAAACTTTTTACATCTAAAACAGCAATTTGTTTTTGCTACAATTCATTAAATATACAGAAACCTTTAAGCTCTTTATTTTTCAATCTTTTCAGATATTTTTTCTTAATTTATCTAGAGAACCTAGATAATTTATCTAGATTAACCTATTTAACAGAGGGAGGTTTCTTTGTGTTAATCACATGTTACCTTAAATGTTGTTCTTTTAGATATAAAATGTATATAAAAATGTATATAAAATGTATATAAAAATGTATCTTTTTGTCTCAGCCCCAAATGACATTACAACAAATGCTCCCTGGGTGTATCTTCAAAGTTTACAAATTCCTTTAATTATTTGTGTTAAATTCATTTTTTTTTTTCTAACTTAAGCAACTGTGTTTATGAATCATTGACAGAATCTTTCACATTCATATATATTTAAACTGTAAACACTGGGTCAAATCAGATAACACAGGTAATTCGCCCTAAGGAAGAAATGTCAGAGAACAACATTGACTGACACACCTCACTGTGACAATAAAATGGTTTAATTTGGCTGAGGCCAAAAGACTGTTTTTATATAAACTTTTTACATCTAAAACAGCATTTTTTTTTTTTTTTGCTACAATTCATTAAATATACAGAAACCTTTAAGCTCTTTATTTTTCGATCTTTTCAGATATTTTTTCTTAATTTATCTAGAGAACCTGATCTAATACGAATAAGTCCATTTATATTTTGCAATATTTCCAATCAGGCATTCATCAAAGATGAATTAGACAGACGCATAAAGTCTTGTAAAGTGGCATGGCGAAACACAGCCAGGATTCAAGTGCCATGAAACTAAAGTATAGTTAGAGAGAGAGAGAGAGAGAGAGAGAGAGAGGTAAACAGATAATATAATCATATAATAATAATACGTACCATCGGCGATCATCAGCAGTATACACAACAATACACAGTTTGTTTGGTGCATCTTCAAGTATGGGAAATTAAACAAAACGATCATGTCCCTTTGCTACATAGCCAGCAGATCAACTTTACCTGCAACTTTAGGTGTCTTCGACTTAATCTACGGCTACAGACGGCGACCAACGAGAGTAGCCGAGAGCAGTCGTGGGCGGAGTTGAAAACGGAGCTGTCAAGGTCCTGGCTGCAGCCTGCAGAACGGGGTGGAGCTGCATGTGGGGCAGGGCAACATGTGTCGCCCCGCCCACAAATTATATTGTTGGTTAATGACGCCAACGCCCTCAGCAGGATTTTATTTCCACTCGTTTGTCGCGAGAAGGTCCTGGCTGCAGCCTGCAGAATGGGGTGGAGCTGCATGTGGGGCAGGGCAACATGTGTCGCCCCGCCCACAAATTATATCATTGGTTAATGACGCCAACGCCCTCAGCAGGATTTTATTTCCACTGGTTTGTCACGAGAAGGTCCTGGCTGCAGCCTGCAGAACGGGGTGGAGCTGCATGTGGAGCAGGGCAACATGTGTCGCCCCGCCCACAAATTATATCATTGGTTAATGACGCCAACGCCCTCAGCAGGATTTTATTTCCACTCGTTTGTGGCTGCGTTGGTGAGCAGTTGAGCTACAAGTTTTGTCTTATTTGATTAGTTGTAATGTTTGATTGCAAAATGTTGTTCGAATCCTACTCTGGGTTTTATGGTAATGGAAGGCGTGGCTGCTTTAGAGGATTCTATGAAGGTATAGAGGATATGGACTCAAGATACATGAAGCAGCTATGCAATGCGATACGATACACCCCTGTTACGATGCAGTGCAATCCGATTTCTATTCGATTCAACACGATTCGATGCAGTATGATACAATGAAACAAATATGATGCTATGCACTTCAGTATGTTACATATACTTTTATTTCTTTGTTTCAGACAACAAATCATAAATTAACTTAAGTTCCTTCTGATTTGTAGTGCATGACACTTATAAAAGGCTTTGGTAGAGCAAAAAAAAAAAAAGATTAAATAAAACAAAATACTTTTTTTCCTGTTCTGTCTCCACTTAAACTTTTAACAGCTCAAACATTTAACAGTGAAACAATTTAAGGATGCTGCTCAGAGATAAACTGAAGAAATGTTCCATAACTTGCTAGCAGATGAATGTGCTTTCAGCAGACAGGCTTACTCAGTGAACAGAAAACAGGTGCTATTTTGACTTAACCAATAATAATAAGTACAAAAAAAACCTTTCACAAACAGTTATTTCATAACTGTTATCTTGTAGGCCTATTTTATTTGCTGTACTTTGGGTAATATTTATTAATGATAAACTTCTTTTGAATGCATCGCGCAAAGACAGCATTCACATAGACAGCATCCCCTGTTGTTAATATTATAATTTAATATTGTATTAATTTCTATAATAATTAATATAATAATTCCTTAACTCAA
>JAHKKF010510784.1:0-14948 GCA_019740295.1 Labeo calbasu | reverse complement strand
TAAATTATTTATTATTAACTTTTAATAAACTTTTAATTATTAACTTAATACATCCTTGGTGAATAAAAGTATTAATTTCTTAAAAAAAAAAAAAAAAAGAAAAAAGAAAAAAGAAACAATAAAAATGTACTGACCCCAAACTTTAGAACGGTAGTGTATATGCATCACCTATAATGGGTCCCTTCCACACCTCTCATGTGTTTCTCCTTTTCACGATCATAAAAGTGTGCAGGCGCCAAAATACAGGGGATGGGTCAACTTACCCCCTGGCCCATCTTATTCCATTATCCCCTACTGGCCATCACTCCAACTTTAAGCTTACTTAACTTCAGTTTAGTGCAGCAACAACAAAACAGTTGAGCAGATTTGAAACAGTTCAGTGACTCACTCTACTGAATAAATTACGCTGTTAAAAGTGGTAACTTGCAATTTTTACCCAAGATATAGGTGACTTTTTTTCTTCAGTAGAACAGTAGAAGATTTTTAGCTGAAACCGTGGTCCTTGGTGATTCATAAAATACCGGTCAACGGCAAAAAGAATACACAGGCAACACAAAATAAATACCCGTGGCTCCAGACGATATATTGAAGTCTTATAAAGTGAAACGATCGCCCTGTGTGAGAAACTGAACATTATTTACAACATTATTATCTGAAATCCAGAGCCTCAGGCAAAATGGTCTGGTTCACAAACTAATTTTTCTTTTAAACCGCGAATTAACAGCAAATTTTAATTTTGGGGTGAACTGTCCCTTTGTGTGACTGCTTTTAGTAAGCTACACCCCAACAAAAAGGCATAGCCTAAATACACAAACAATACATTATTAGGCTAATTACAATATTTTTTTGTAGACAGGAACATTAGCCCACAAGTGGCCACTTGATTGAACAAGTTGCTTTTTTCATGTTTTCCTGTAAGTATTTATATTGGCCATAAAACAGAGGCAAATGGATTGAGGGAGTATGCGCACATCCAGCGAGTATGTGACTGAAGTCACGGATGAGGAGCACATTGTACACATGCTTAAGCAAAGTGTCAAAAGGACTAATTAACATATTAATGATCCCACCTTAGCACTGCAGCTCCCGTTGGATAGTCAAAACACTTTGATAAGCATGCAAATGAGAAGCCACCAGCTCAAGAAGAAATTATCTGAAGCGTGAAAGAGAAAGATAGAGGAACAGAGAGAGAGAGAGAGAGAGAGAGAGAGAGAGAGAGAGAGAGAGGAGAGAGAGGCTGATAGTAATGATTGAACCGTTGTTTTATTTATCTTTAATTATCTGGTTTAAGCTGCTGGTGGAGGCGACATCAAAGAGAGGGAGCAGGTGCACAGTAATGCAATCTTCACCTCCATCTTTTTTGCCACCTTTCATTCTCAGGCTTTCTTCTCTGATATGCCAATCAACACAGCAGAGAAGCCAGCTGTCCATCAAATGTCCAGTGACAATCAAACTAGCTGTCATATGTTGAAGTCAGGTGTGATTCAGACAAGGGCCATTAAAAAATACTGTATGAAAAGATCGATTCTTTGCCTTTTCCAATAATGAAGACATTTTTAGAAGCTAAAACTAATACAACTCTATTTTTTGTTTAATACACTGGAAATACTCTGCCAGTTGTTGCCATGCAGGTGTTCTGAATGGTTTTAAGTTACATTTTAGGCCAAATATGTAATGATGTCAGACATCTATCCATCAACAGATGTATGTATTTGGTCTTAAGATACAAATATTCATCATGAAATGTTGGACAAGCATGTCATCATCCTTTCAACTGGTAAATTATGAGCCTGAAAAGCATTATGTACTATAAATATGTAAACAGGACTGACATGTACAGAAACATGCTTACTAAATCCCTAGAAGGTTCCTGTGAAATGCACTTTGTATCACTAAAGAAGTATTTACCTGGAGAAACACACATTTATGCCCAACATAAACGGGTTTAATTGACAAAGAGTATTTAATGCATGAGGTTTTTATGAGCTTGCATTAATCGAGAGATTTCATGGACTACAATTTAAAATACTGACGTTGATCCAAGCCTTGTTACACTGAAAATACTACTACTACTGTTGCTGCTGATGATAATAATAATAATAATACATTGTTACAGCCTACATCTCTAAAAAATAAATAGAAATTCTTAATTTAATATTGATCAAACATATTTCTTTTCCCGCATACAAAAATCATTCACACAAAGTAAAACTATTATTTTTTATAAAGAACATCAAAATTACTTGCAAAATGTTAATTAGTATAGGTTAATTAATGTTTTTTACAACCTAATTTAAGCTATATTAGCTATAATATTGAAGTAAAATTTTAACTTAAGATAAAATGAAAAACAATTTGTTAGTCAAGTTAAAGAACAACTTCAAAAGCCATTAATGTTTATAGTCCTGTCTTTAAAACAAAATTAAATAAAACATGCATCATATTATCTGTTATATAGGCCTACTAAAAATATAAATAAATAAATAATACAATTCTGCAGTCTGTACAGTTGCACTGTAAATAGTCGTAACCTGCAATCGTCACCTTAAACAGCAATTTTACCTGATTAACTAATAAAAACAGTTGTTTGTTGGTATACATTAATGTATACACTCTGGTTTGAACACTCTGGTGTCAAGCCATAATACTATTTAAACAATATTCTTTCTTTAAATTTTTCTGTGGGGAGTACTGTTTGCTTTAAGACAATCTGAACAAAACTGGCTTAAAACAGAAACCATTATTTTCAATTTGACCAATATAAAAATGTATATTAAAGGAGACGTCCACTTCCAGAACAACAATTTACAAATGATTTACTCACCCCCTTGTCATCCAAGATGTTCATGTCTTTCTGTCTTCAGTTGTAAAGAAATTATGGTTTTCGAGGAAAGTATTTCAGGATTTTTCGTCAGATAATGGACTTCACTGGTGCCCCGATTTTGAGCTTCCAAAATGTAGTTTAAATGCAGCTTCAAAGGGCTCTAAACGATCGCAGCCGAGGAAGAAGGGTCTTATCTAGTGAAACGTTTGGTCATTTTTTTCGAAAAATAAAAATTTGTATACTTTTTAAGCACAAAAGCTCGTGTAGCACAGGCTCTCGGATGCGCGTCCACGGGTCGTTCTTGAACGATTCGTTCATTTTGAAGTATGACCTTCAAGTTTGGAAAAAAGTATGCGCAACATCCTATTAGGTTCTGTACTGGAATTAGTTCATCTGTTTCGAGTCTTTGGGTTTTTCGAGTCGTTCGTTCATCTTATGGGGCTGTCACGTGATGCTGATTTTGCTAAAATGAACGAAATGACTCATTTTGCTGAACGACACTCAAAGGTCAGAGTCGGTACATGATCCAAACTTCCCATCACTACTACGAATCATGTCTAAGTTCATCCTCTGTGTACTCTCCACTGCTTTCCTCAAAAATCCTGATCGGAGCACCCCTAGCACATAGTGCCCTATATAGGGGATAGGGAACGATTCAGACAGGGTAAATATAAAAGTAAAATTGAGGTTGAGACATATTGTTTTTAGGATGTCAAGTGTGTGGAGAAGTTCTGATCCTACAAAGAAGACCCACTCATGATTTATTGCCATATTCCAGCCTTTCCAGCTCTACAAACAAATAACAGTGGGCAAAATGCACCCAATATATTTATTCATGTTAATTTATGCTAACCAGGGGTGTAAAGTTCTCACGTAATTTTGAGAAAATGCTTAGAGTGTCACATCAGTCTAGAATAACCTTCAAGTTTGGAAAAAAGTGTGTACTGGAAATTGTTGTACTACTTGGCTCTGAAAGAAACTAGCCATATGTCATTGTACAGAGAAATAGTTGCAGCTTAGCAAAGTGACACTATTTTATCATCACCCAAACGGATATGACAGATGGAAAGAAAATAGGAGAACAGGAAAGCGTGATCACAACACTGCTTATTGGCAGCCATTATCCAGGTAAAGACCTCTTTGCCAGCCTGTGGGCTCGAGTCTGTGTGTGTGTGTGTGTGTGTGTGTGTGTGTGTGTGTGTGTGATTCAGTCTGTAAAAACACTGACCTGAACAACTCTTGTATGGCTGGCTCCAGGGGAACTGTGAAGAAGCACAGAGAGAGACAGAAGACAGAGGACGTGAGAGGTCAGTTGAAAGGGCAGAGGAAGATTAGATTATCACTCAAACAAAAGGCCGTTCTGACCATATCGCCACATTACATCTGTGTGTTATGTGTAAGTGATGGAATAGAGAATACCTTTTGAGCGTGTGCAATGGCGCTTCTCATCTGCTACATCCACCTCCATCTGTGGAGAGCCACAAATACAATGAACACTTTTATTTGTAACATAAGCCCATGTGTGAATAAAAGTGAAACTTTATTAAAATCCTTAAAGGAACAGTTCACCCAAAAATAATATAATGTCCTTACACTCAGACCATCCTAGATGTAGTTGAGTTTGTTTGTTCATCAAATTGGAAAAATGTAGCATTTAATCACTTGCTCACCATTGCAGTGAATGGGTGCCGTCAGAATGAGAGTTTAAACAGCAAACATAAAAACATCACAATAATCCACAAGTAATGCACACCACTCCAGTCCAGTTTGTAACAAACAAATCCATCATTAAGGTGTTTAAACTTTAAACCATCACTTTTTGCCAAAATACAAGTCCTTACTCCATAACAATACTTCCTCCAGTGAGAAAGTCCATCTCCTGTTGTCTCTCACATCATAATCCAGCCACATATTTGTTCAGAGCTGTTTTAGACTGTTTTTGCTTGTAAACGGTATTTGATCTGTGCATATTTCTCCCTTGATTCAGACGAGACAGCTTTTTTCACTGGAGAAAGCGATATTATGGATTATGGACTCTTTTGAAAAAGATGTATTTATTTTTTACAAACACACAGATTTTAGCTTCACAAGATGCTAACTGATGAACTGGAGAGGTGTGGATTACTTGTGGAGTATTGTGATGTTTTTATCAGCTTGGTGCAGATGCAGTGCTACATTTCTCCAAATGATGAAGAAACAAACTCATCTACATCCTGAATGGTCTGAGGGTGAAATTTGTCCTTTTAAGTGAGATACTCATGTCCACTTTATTTTGCTTCACTATTTTCAGTTAATGTATGATATGATTATAGTTATGATTTACTAGCTGCTATAGATACATAAGAATAACAAAGCATAATAAATATTTGTGCTACAAACCAGAGCATTTAAGATTATGATAATAAATTCAAAATATAGCTGCAAGCAGCAATTACGGGGCCAAGCGCTAGGCAAGCAAGGCAGCAAGCATCAGAGCAACTGAAGCAATCAGTAACTGAAGCCATTTTAAGACAATTTTAGAATGGGTGAAAAATCATAAAAACAACCACTAGTAATATGGGTTATCACTTTTGACCAACAGGTGGCAGTGTTATCAGATCAATGTGGTGTGTTTTGTATGAGGTGATAATGACACACCCCAAGTTTAGTGTCATTATGTCAAAGCTTTCCAGGGATACAGCCTCAGAGTCATTTTAGCATCATGTCTCAATTTTGTAGTGGTGCTGTACAAAAACGTTTCATTTATCAACACGAAATCCATAACTTTTTGTCAGCACAGTCTGAAAATGACCTGGGTCAATTTCGGTGAAAATCAGACAACTGTCTAAGAGAAGTTCGAAAAAGTAGGTTTTTAACATAAATCAAACTGGCGGACAGGAAGTCATAAATGGTATCTATGTTGTCAGCATGACCCAAGGAACATTCTGAGACTGGCTTCATTACAATAGGCTAATGCAAACAAAAGTTATTAGCAGTTGTGTAAATTTCATTATTAATGTTAATAAATGGTGTATTATTCTGACCAATAGGTGGTGCTGTTACCAAACTGATGTGGCCTGGTCGGTGTGAGGTGACAATGGCACATATAAAGTTTGGTGTAAATATGTAAAAGCTTTGCAGAGATACAGCCTCAGATGCAGTTTGGCACCTTTCCAGCAAATTCATTGATGCGCTAAACGAAAATCATTTTGTATATCGACACGAAATCCATAACTTTTTGCCAGCATGGTCTGAAGATGATCCGAGTCAAATTTGGTGAAAATCAGACCAACGGTCTAGGAGGAGTTTGAAAAAGTAGGTTTTCAACATTAATCAAAATGGCATAATTGGTATCAATGTTCTCGACATAATCCAAGGAATATATCATGACCAGTTTAATTACGGTAGGCTAAATTAAACAAAATGTATTAGCGTTTTTCAAATTTCTTTATACATTTTGACCACAAGGTGGCGCTGCCCCGTTTTTTTGAGTACTGTCAAGGCGTGGTGCTGAAGACATATACAGAGTTTAGTAAAGATATGGAAATGCATTCGTAAAATATAGCATTGTTTGACTAAATTCAAAATGGTTGACGCCCAAAATGGCTGACATGGGAAAATGGGACTTGGCATGATGAAAGTCCCATTCCAAAGAGACCAGTTTTGTGATTTTTGGCCAAACTATTGAGAAGTTATAAGCAAAAATATCAATTTTTCATATCTCCTGACCACTAGGTGGCACTGCCAAACCGTTGCAGAGATATGGCCTATCAGAAACAGTTTAGTTAGAATTCACTCACCGCTGAAAACGTACAGAGGTTTTGTTAAGTGCAGTTTTGCACACTCGTGAATCATAACAAACAAAGTGCAGAAGAATCGCTGTAAATAAGAAATTCATTGTGCAGTTAAGAAAGCTTTATTGATTATAATGGACCTTTGTAAGACTGTAATGAACTGACAACCCAGTCTTATAAAAATATGTACCTCTGGGTACTTTTCTGCAGCACCGTTTTTACATACCTTACTTCACATTTCAATGAGAAAGGTCCACTGAGTGGCGCTAAAACACAGGTACAATACGTGAACCCTGCCACATTTTTATTACGTTGATATAGCTACGTATTGCTGTGCTTTTGTTACGTTGCTTTAGGTATTGCGGTGGTTCAGAGTTGAAATATCCGGGGACTGTCGCTAAAAGTTAATGCTCTGTCGTGTTGGAAACATACCCTACACCAAACCCAAACCTAAACCTACCCGATAGTGTTAACAAATGCAAAACTGACATGAAAACGCATCTGTTGACGCAAGTGTGCCATTTGAATCTTCGGTGTGTTCAGATTTGAATGGACCCTTTTCACAAAACTGCGTTTCAACGGTCATCATCATAAATTCTTAAAAGTGTTTTATATTTAGATTTTTTTTTAAAATGTATGTACACTTATAACACGATACTTTGTATTATATCACCTTTTCATCAAGTTACAAAAAATAGTTAACACTTATGTGAGGGTGTTTCTAATGCCAAATCTATGGGAGAGACGGTAGATTTGACATCGTTCTCTCTTCTGACTGCCGATATCAGTCTCTGTCAGTTTTTTTCCCTTGATTGAAAGTCGTGAAAACACTATTGTGGAGTTTTTCTTTTGCTATTTGAGCAAATAGGAATGCAAAAAATTTATTTGTGGCACTCTCCTATTCACTGCTCTTGGATTTTACCCAACTATGACGACTTCCGCTATGAGAATCACGGAAATATGAGAAAGGTCCATTGTTTTGTCAAACCTTAGTTACAAGCATCAGCTTTCAAATCTCCCAGCATATTAAAATTGTTTTGAAGTCATAACATAATATTCTTCAACTAATTGTGCGAAAATTGCGCTTTATTAATTGGAAAACTGTAAATCATACTTTGAATAAAAGGTGTCAGAGTTTTACTACCTCTAGTGTTCATTTCTTTTGGAAACTGCAGTGATATGTACTTATTGGTATGCAAGTGCCCAAGTATGTTTTTGCCATGAGACCAGGTAGAACTGTTAAAGATCTCTTGATCTGGAAAGCATCTGCTGTGTACAAACGTCTGGCAGACATTTGTAAGATGTCAGTTTAACATACATTCTAAATCATAAACATCATAAAGACATCTAATAGACGTGTATTTGACATCTGATAGGAAACGTCCTATAGACGTACTGCAGATGAACAAACTATGTAAAAAATATGTCTTGCAGATGTAAATGCAGACATCAAATAGACGTCTCCGAGATGAATGTGTGCTATCAGGGAAGGGAGTGCTCTTTGCGATCTTTCTAGGCTAATCTATTCAAAACTTGTATAAAACGTTTTTTGGACACATACACGCTGCAACAGTTCAGGAATGATATCTGCATAGTTATGCTGGATTCACTTTTAAAATATTAATGATTGACACAGTGATAACCAAACCAATGGACAGGAGAAAATATATGTGAGAGCATCCTCTGCAGTGGGGAAAGTTACTTTTAAAAGTAAAGCATTACAATTTTGCATTACTCTCTGAAAAAGTAACTATTACGTTACTTTTTATGGAAAGTAATGTGTTACATTACTTTTGCGTTACTTTTTAAATCTGGGCAGGGCTTGCTTTTTTGTTTTTAATATAAAACAATTCTAAATGTAAAAGCCTTTTTACACCAAAAGTGAAATTAATTCATCTCAGACTGAAAGAAAAGTACATTTATGCAGGAGATCACTCTTCAGCTATATATATATAAAAAAAAGAAGTACAAATGTTAGTTTATCTACATTTTTTTTGCTTATTAGTATGGTTGAATTGCATCATCGAAGGTCAGCAGATCAGATTTAGTCTACAATACAGTAACATCATGTTTACTCCCAATTTCCCGACAGGAGACTTGTCAATCAATAAATAGGGAAAAAAGTAACTGCCATTACTTATTTGAAAAAGTAACTCAGATATTTTTTTCGAAATTTAAAAGTAATGTGTTACTTTACTATTTACTTGAAAAAAGTAATATTATTACATAATTATTACGATCCTCAGTGACTTAATTCTGGAACCAGTCCTTGCCAAACTTTCACAGACAGCAAGTGTTCAGAGCGAGATCTAGTTCACAGACCAAAAGCGAGTGTACACTTTATTAAGATCAGGCTATATCAGCCAGCAATTTAATTAGCAGTAATGGACAGTAGAAAGTTCGGAATGACAAGGAAAAGTTCAAGCATCAGTCAAGCAGTGTGCAAATGTCTGGTTAAAAATGACAGCAATCAACAGACACTTAAAACGGGAAGCATCAGCACTGAAATCAGCAGAGTCAAAACTAGTCCACAGTTTAGTACTTTGGCAACCTCTTTAAATTATACTTGACTGTGCTATATCGACTGTTTTGACTTGGTGCATTAAGGCAGGTAGCATTGTTCTGCTACTTATATCTGGAAAGACTCAACAGTTAAATGTCGCCCATTGGCAGAACTATCTGTTTACCCAACCAGTGGCAGATGAGGAGCATATTCATGTCTGCTAGTAGCAGAAAATACACACTTGATTTTGTTTATTATGCATCCTATGAGATCAGGTACTGTAGGCATTTCTGTGTAGACAGACAAACAGACAGACAGACATAGCATGAAGTGGTACCTGATGTAATTGCCGGTTTAATTGCTCTTTGGTTCAGACCTCTGTTTGCCCCACGGCCCTCTATGTTAGACGACTGATAAGAGGTCACTACGCCTCCTCCAATTTCATTTTCTGAAACATGAAAAAAGATATAAACTTGTAATTATAGACATAAATGAGCATGCAAATCACATTTACACTGGGAAGCATGCAGCGGCGTAGCAGTTTTAATATCTTCCCCACATACATTTCTTACTCTAAGCTTCAAGTTACCATAAATAAATGAAAAATCAATGGTAAATTTGGACTTTTCTTTAGCTCATTAGCTATATTTCCCCACTTCATATAATACGAGAGATTTGGCTAATTCTGACTTCGCCAGCTCAATTTCAAAGAGAAATAATGCAGTTGAGAGGGCGGAACCTCTTTTATTTCACATTCATGCTGCTTTTCCAATCAGGGTCGTTTACAGTTTTTAATAGGATTTATTTAAAGAAATAACCATTAAAAAAAGGAAGATTTTCCATATGATTCATATTTTTGTTCAAAACATAAAAATGGAAATGATTATAGACCACATGAGGTAATAAGATCTCATTACTTCACAAATCTCACACGATTGCTGTCTTGCGTAAAATTTTCCATACCAGCAGGATTGGGCACATTAAACATAACTTCTTCATTGTGTTTGCTGCAAAACATGTCGTTTGCCAGGTTGTGAAGCAGACAGTATGATATTGACGGAGAAAATAGTTTGAAGGAAGATGAGAAACTCAAACAGCTCGTGTGTGTTTGGCTGTGTGAAGGGAGGAACTTGTTTGGTGAAACTGGAGCAGATACAAACAAATTTGGAGCAGTGGCGTTTGATTTTTTCCAGCCTCTGTTGTGCGGCCGCATTCAGAGACACTAATTAAAACCAGTGAAGCGGGCGGTAACAAATGATGTGTTAGTGGTGCTGCAGTGGAGTGTGGTGGGACAATGAAGGGCCCCTCCGGGAGCCTGATAGCACGCTTAATATTAGAGCTGCAGGGCTCTCTGCCAGTGCTCCTCTGTCAAAACCCTCTAAAAACATCCCAAAAAAATAAGCTTTTGATTTGAAAACATTTTCTCAAATAAAATAATTCATTGTAAAAAATCATAGTTTTTCTTTGTATTTCAAAAGGGAAGTAGAATTTTTGTATGAGATGCAACAATGTTGCAAAATGTTTGGCTTGCGGCTCAAGTTTGAGATTCAACTAAAGGGGAGGTGGATGGAGTCTCTTCTGCTCGCCGAGGCTGCATTAATTTGATCAAAAACACAGTGAAAATGCTAATTCAATTCAAGTTTATTTGTGCAGCGCTTTTCACGATACAAGTTTCTACAATATATTTAGTAGTAATATATTTAGCTAATATTGTGAAATAGTATAACAATTTAAAATCACTGTTTTCTATTATAATACATTTTAAAATGCAATTGATTGCTGTGATCAAAGCTGAATTTTCAATATCATTACTCCAGTCTTTAGTGTCACATGATCCTTCAGAAACCATTCTAATACGCTGATTTGATGCTTTTCTGAAACATTTCTGATTATTATCAATGCTGAAAACAGCTGAGCTGCCCAATAAAATAAATAAGAAAGAATAAAAGTTTGATAAAACGTTGTAAAATAAACAAATGCATAAATAAATGAAATAATAAATAAAATGCTGTCACATTAAGAATAAAACACATGCAATCAACAAAAACGTATTCATATTAATAAGCAATCATACATTCATCAAGAAACAATCTTTTTGGCCTTATAATCGATTTTTTCAGACAACCTTAATAAACTGAGAGCACAAATGCACAATTTCTATGCTGAAAAAACAAAAAACAAAAAAACAAATGCCTTTAGGGATTCCAATTAGAATTTGACTGAACATATTAGAAGGAGTTAATGAGCCAAATGTCATTTATCCCAGTGAGATGTAGGGTCCACTAACTAATCAAGAATTTGTCTAATGGGAAAATACCTAACTGAGACCCATGGAATGCAGAATTTGATAAAAATAACTAGAAAACTAGAAAACCAACACATTCAGAATCAGCTCAATATCCATCATAACCAGTAAAATGAATAACTTTGAACAGAAAATCTAAAAAGGTGAAAATACAGCATTGCAGTACTAGTCTTCCTAATCCCAAAGTTCTCAATTCCAATGAAGAAAATGACCACAGAATGAAATATGATCACTTTATGACAACAAATAAGAATATGATGCTACTATATCTGGCTGTAAAGACTTCACAGCAGACCACCAGCAAACACCAACATAAATGGGTGAGAAACATGACCGCTATAAGAAAAAAAAGCTAAGCAACGCAGAGAAGACGATTAATAAGCTACAGTCTTTAGTCTTAAAAAAATAGCTTCAGAAGACTTGAAACATACTGAGCTGATACTTGCATGCTGCTTTTTTGGAGCTTGACATCCATGGCCACAGACTGAATATCTGCCCAACTTTGTTATTCAGGTTGGAATGACATGAGGGTAAATGACAGAATTTTAGATGAACTACACAAATGTGAGCCCAAATGTGTGTACCAAATGACATACTCTACAGCATGCACTTCAACTATGCACTGCTTACTCTACTGTGTATTAGAAGATTATTTTTTGACTGTTAAGTGCATGAAGTATCCAACATTTCACACTTGTTTTTTTTTTTTGTTTCACTCAAAAATGTGCATATTTTTCTAAGCTCTTTTTTTCAGCAGTATATTATCTTTTTCTCTGAATACTTTGTGTATATGTCTTATTTAGACTGTCTGACCTGTACAGTATGTACATGCTGATCACAGCCCTGTTAAAACATGCACACACACACACACACACACACACACACACACAAACTAACAAGCACACAAAGAAATCACACATTTTATCCAGGAGTGAATTGTTTAATGAAACAGCATTTGAGGGGTCTTATTTGTGTAGACATCTGAGGGTCTTTCATGAAAGGATGTAGGAACCATTGTCTGTCTAAATCATAACGCGTGAACAGGATGTGTAGAGATTGTCTTAATGAGAAGCCCTTTTCAAACAATATTTCGTGAATCCCTTTGCTGGAATGCACCGCACAATCTAGATTTGATTTTCTTCTAAACGCATGAAACATTGCTTTAAACAGGGTTCCCACAGTCATCAAAGGCTGAAAACTTCAGAGAATTTTAATATGATGATTTCCAGAACTGAAAAAGTCAGGGAAATTAACAAAATGTAATGGACATTTCACACTAAACAAAATGTAAACATTTAAATTAACTGGATTTATTTATATGTATAGTATTTAGCATTACTGAATCAACCTAAATACATAATTTATACCAACAAAATACATTTTTATTGGTTGAATCTGGCAAAATTGACTGTTTAAGGTACCAATAGCAGGTTATCACATTTTACAATGTATAGAAACTATTTATTTTCTTGTGTGTTTTGTCATTTCTATTAATTATTTATTAAGTTAAACTAAATAAAAATTATAAATGTTGAAATAAGCTGAAATAAAATAAGTTTTTATTTTATTATTATTTTATGTTTATTTCAAGCAGTGGAAATGTTTTTGTTTGTTTGGTTTTTAGTTAACTATAACACAAAACTAAAATAAAATAATAAAATAAAACTGTTTGCAGTTGTTTGCAGTATGACAATTTCTAATGACAATTTTGTTTGTTTAACTAACAAACTACATTGAGTTAGAGCAACTTGGAGTGTTTATTGATTAATATATATATATATATATATATATATATATATATATATATATTAGTTTTAGGAATTTGTAGCATAAACACATATTTTGAAACACTATACCAGGTCTTTCTCTTTACCTAAAAAAATGTTCTTTTTCTTCACCCAATTATTTTAAATATTTTGCCCAATTTTTGCCCAAATTAAAAGGTTTTATGAAATCACTAAATTAGAATTTAACCTCTTAACTGTCAGTGCCCTTACTATATTACAATTAAATCTAATCATGACAAACTATATATTGTTGGAAAGGTCTAAGACTCCTAAATAGGTATTTTTCCTTTTTTTTTAATTATTATTATTATTATTTATTTATTTATTTTTTTTTTTTACAATTTATGTCAGAACAGTAATATATTAATTTACGACAAGCGTGCACCTCAAAAAAATCTACTCCATAGATTTAGGCATTAATTCCATAGCAATTTTGGATTAAAAACTATTTTGTAAAATATTTATTTTATATAAAAATAAAAAAGTGCAGTACATTTTCTTCACAGTAAATTTAAACTTTTTTTAGTTTCATTTTTTGATTGTCTGTATTCAAAAGCGTTCATGAATTATAACAATTTAAGTTTGGATAGTGCATCACGTCCATGTTCAAAAGTCGAGGGTGACGCTTAAAAGGTTAAAACTTGCAACCATGCATTTATTTAAGTTGTGGTACCTGTTAACCTGACTTTATTTTTAGATGCTGATCAAATGAAGACAATCCTGATATTCTGAGTCATGTTCCATGTTCTCAACAGCTATTCCTTCCGAAAGTTGGTGGTTGAAGAAACGCAGTAGCAGCGTATATACAGTACACAGAGTCTGCATCTGAACCTATGTTGTGTTTGAGCGAGAGCTGATTTCAGGGGAATACGACAGACCCTCTGTGTGTTTCACTAGCATACATAAATCACCCTCACCGCAGTCAAGCCTCTCTCTCTCTGTTATGACTCTCTCTTTGTTATGGTTCAAGCCTCCGTTTGCTCTATTCTCTGAGGATTATCAGAACAAAACTGAATTGAACGCAGCTCAGCGGAATAATAAGGCATTCAGCTGGCCGGTCTGACACTTGGCGTGTAATTAAGGGCCTGGTGCTGCCGTTTGATGCCAAATGAAAGAAAATGGCCTCGCTCTCTCCCGCTGATTGCTGCCTGGCATCTTTCACCTGAATTTCCCGGCCGTCCCAGCATTGTGCAGCCGATTGCGAGCGTGTGGGTAATTGCACTGCGAGTGAATGACGGCTCCCGTGGACTGTGTGGCACCGCGTCGCCGCTCAGGAAAAGTGCCGCAGTACACACAGGCGTCATGGTGTGCAACTTTTACAGTCAAAATAAGATTGACTTTAAGAGAATCAACACTGAGGCGCTGATTATACGTGCCATTTAGAAACAATTTGCAAGAAAAGGATGTGATGCAAATCTGATCCAATGGAAATGTTATGGACTTTAAAGCATCATAGGCTCACATTTGCTGTTCTGGGGTGCGTTTCTCAAAAGCGTTGATGGTCAAGTATAGTCGTGACCAACAGGGTCCAGTGATTTGGTGTTTCCCAAAACCAGAGTGCAACAGCTGGATTCTGAAAATAAAAACTCAGTTCATTTTTCTCCATAGGGAAATTGATTTTTTAACAATAACCTCTGATGACTGACCTACTGTGAGTTCTGAGGTTGTTAAAGGTTATTTTCATAAAAACTATACAATTTATTTACTTGTCAAATGCTTGTTTTGTCTCGCTCTGCCTGAACATCTGTTTTTTTTT
>JAHKKF010510781.1:0-11714 GCA_019740295.1 Labeo calbasu | reverse complement strand
GTTACTTTAAGTACTTACTGAAGTAACACACCAAAAAATAATAATAAACAAATAAATATATAAAAATAGTAAAATGTGTAATAATATATACTTCATCAAGCAAAAATACCCAAGTCATTTACCAGTCAACAGCGCTGGCTTCGTGGAGATGAAGGTGGAGGAAGAGAATGGCCTGATGTCAGAGAGGGGGAGGCTGTGGTAGTATTACCGCTTAACGATGTCATCATGAGTTCCGTCCTTTCACAGCTCCACGTCCGCTCATCTACGCACATGGTCCAGTTCTCTTCACCAAGAACAGGTGAGATCTGACGTCTAGATCACTTAAACTTTATTTTTTCGTCCTCCAACATCAAGCGCATCAGTTGGTGGTAGTGTTTGTGATGTGAGTGTTGAAGCGGAGGCGTCTGTGATAACGCTAATACCATATTAGCTTACAGCAGTGTATGTAAATGCTGGCATCATGTTTTCTTATCTTTTTATCGTAACAAGGAGAACTTATTCTTAACTTTAAAGTCAAGTAATATTGAAATCAAGAAGTTCGACGGGAAAGCGTGAGATTATGTTTTAAGACCTAACTTGAAAAACGTGTTAACTTCCTCTAACGTTAGCTCGCGCTGAAACTGGTGTTACAGACAGATAGTTGATAAAGAAACGAGTTTTACCGAGCGTAAAGAGATGAAGTACACGTAAAACAACAGTTATTGAATATTGTTTCATAATGTCGTCCGTTTTATCTGTTCATATAAAGTGCAGGATGCCGTTCTGTGTTGGCGCACAATCGTTTATTTAAAATCGGGTAATTTACGTGTTTGACAGCATGTTGAAGCGCGGTGAAAAGTCAAATATAAATGTTTTACAATAATTAAATTATCATCCCTTTTTGTTATTATTTAATAAAACTGTGATCATTAAAAGGGCGAATTATCGTAAATGATCACCGAGGAAATGTTGTATTTGTTCAGTGGTTATAATTTAACAACTAACAATAGGTTGGCAGATCTTCCGGGTATTTAAGTACTGGTATGTAAGAATGATTGTGTTTCTGTGTATGTACTAAGTTAGTTTAAATGCTTGGGTTACATTCTGACAAGGAGTTGTATATGATTCAGCTTCACGGCTGTTGTAACACTCCTGCATATAATTACATTCAGACATGCGCATTTTGTTCCTTTAATTCTCGCCGGAGAACCAGTATAATAAATGCTAATCAACTCTCATTTATGTTCTTAACAAAGACGTACATAGTGCATAAAATCACATAAATTAAGAGGCTCTTACAAATGTCAAGTTATTAAGGCCTACTGTATATTTATTTTTGTACAGTAAAAGTTTTGTATGGTGTCATATCCTTGCTCCAAACGGTTTTTTACAGTAGTCCTATACACTGCCGTTCAAAAGTATGGGATCAGTAAGATGTTTTTTATTATTATTTTTTATATAATTGTCTTATGCTATCAAAGTTCTATTTATCTGATCAAAAATACATAAAGTAATATTCTGAAATATAATTGCAATTAAAAATATCAGTTTTCTACTTAAATATGCTTTCAAATATAATTCATTTCTGTAATGCAAAGCTGAATTTTCATCAGCCATTACTACAGACTTCAGTGTCACATGATCCTTTAGAATTCATTTTAATATGATAATTGATCAATGTTGGAAACAGTTGTGCTACTTAATATTTTTTTGGAACCTGTGATACTTTTTTCAGGATTCTCTGATGAATAAAAAGTTTAAAAAAAAATAGCATTTTATTCAAAATGAAATCTTTTCTAACAATATAAGTCTTTACTATTTTTATTCATTTCACACATCCTTGTTGAACAAAAGTATTAATTTCTTTTAAACAAAGAAAAAAAAAGAAAAAAACATACTGATCCTAAACTTTATAACAGTATTTGTGCATATTGTTAGGAAAGATTTCTATTTTAAGTAAATGCTTAAATGTTTCATCAAAAAAATCCTGAAAAAAAGTATCACAGGTTCCAAAAAAAAGTTAAGCAGCACAACTGTTTCCAACACTGATAATAAATCAGCAAATTAGAATGATTTCTGAAGGATCATGTGACACTAAAGACTGGAGTAATGATGCTGAAAATTCAGCTTTGCGTTGCAGGAATAAATTCTATTTTAAAGTAAATTAAATAGAAGACTACTTTTTTAAATTACAATAATATTACAGAATATTACTGCTTTCTCTGTATTTTTAATCAAATAAATGCAGCCTTGATGAGCAGAAAAGACTTCTTTAAAAAGCATTAAAAATTGTACTGATCCCAAACTTTTGAATGGCAGTGTATATATCAAATGTCTTTTATAATTTCATATTATCCAGTGAGATACATATAAATAAATGGTTAGTTACAGTGAAAATTCTCATTTCATTTCTAACGCTCATTTCTATTTCTGGCATCTGAATTTTCACACTTGGCCTTCTGTTGATGTCACCTTTCAGAATATACTGTACAGTGGCCCTAAAAGTGCTTAAAGGAGAACTCCACTTCCAGAACAACAAATTAAAAAATAATACACTCGCCCCCTTGTCATCCAAGATGTTCATGTCTTTCTGTCTTCAGTCGTAAAGAAATGATGGTTTTTGAGGAAAACATTTCAGGATTTTTCTTCATATAATGGACTTCAGTTGCGCCCCCGATTTTGAACTTCCAAAATGTAGTTTAAATGCAGCTTCAAAAGGCTCTAAACGATCCCAAGCCGAGGAAGAAGTGTCTTGTCTAGCAAAACGATCGGTCATTTTTTTCGAAAACTAAAAATTTGTATACTGTTTAAGCACAAAAGCTCATGTAGCACAGGCTCTGGGATGCTCGTCCACGACGGTACGTGATTCAATAGTACTAGTGTTGTGGATGCGCATCCCAGCTTTTTATTTTCCAAAAAAAGTGACCGATCGTTTCGCTAGATAAGACCCTCCTTCTTCGGCTGGGGTTGTTTAGAGCCCTTTGAAGCTGCATTTAAACTACATTTTGGAAGTTCAAAATCGGGGCACCAATGAAGTCCGTTATATGGAGAAAAATTCTGAAATGTTTTCCAAAAACCATAATTACTTCACGATTAAAGACAGAAAGACATGAACATCTTGGTTGACAAGGGGTTGTGTAAATTGTTGTTCTGGAAGTGGTCTTCTCCTTTAAGCCATACATTTAAAAAAAAAAAAAAGACTTTTACAAGCTGAATTCTTTTGGTGTACAACATTTTCATGCTGTTTAAATGGGCATGTTCCCACATAGTTTTAGTGTTCAGTGAAAGTGTTTCTCTTTAGTAGATTTATCTCTAAATGCAGTTAGTTCTGCAAGCAGTTGTTGGAGACCACAACAAGCGTTGCCTGGTTCTCTTCCCACATTGAACTGGTTTTCTCCTGGGTCACTGCAGTCGCTCTATGCAATCCTGGGCACCAGGTGTTTTTTTTTGTAAGTGTGGAATGAGTCAAGATAGTTTTGTGTTATCAACAGAATGCACTGATGCAGTTGTATTTAACCTACACTGTAAAAAATTACCGTGAATTTAACGGTAAAAAAACTGTAATAATGCTACAGTAAAAACTTGTTAAATGGTTAACGGTAATTCCCGTACAATTTACAGTGAACAGTGAAATTTACCGTAAACTGACATTCCCAGAATTCCCTGTGTTACATTTTTTTTTTAAAATTTGATGTTTTTTGGTTGAAATAACCCTTTCTTCTTAGTTTTTTCTTAGCTGTTTTGTACATTAGAGTTATACGTTACATCTAATGTTGTTAAATTAATGTTTATGCATTATTTCAGTTTCATGTGTGTTACCATGATGGTGTTTAGTGTTTCTGTGAATGACACTGTGCACCTTCTATATGTTAATTTTTGAAAGCTGTTTGTGATGAGCTTTGGTTCATCATTTGACTTTCTCATCACCACCTGCTTTTGGTGGTTATCGGTGTATTACAAAGGTATAAAAAAGATTTCAGTACTTCAATAGGTTGGTAAATTAACATTATATCAGTTAATGAAATTATGGTATTTACCTGTAAATTTAAGTGAAAACCGCAAAACACAAAATGTTGCTACCGTATTTTTTACGGTAAAATTCTGGCAACCACAGCTGCCAGTTTTTTACCGTAAATTTTACGGAATATTTTTTACAGTGTACAACTTACAACATTCCATTAACTGTGTTTTATCTCTTTTATTTTTCAGATTTAATACAGAAATGAGACTTAGCTGAAACTCCAGGTTTGAGGTGAACACACCCTTGTGTGGTTGATGCTCCGACGTCACATTCCTGCTTCTTTATTTCTGGAGTAACCAGCTTCTTGAGTTTAGTTCATCATGGGCGACGCTGACTCCACCAGCTCCATGCGTCTAAAGCAAGAGATCTCGCTCCTCCATGGCGTCTGCCTCATCGTGGGGAACATGATTGGCTCGGGCATCTTTGTTTCCCCCATCGGTGTTCTTGAGAAAACAGGATCCTATGGTCTGTCTCTGGTGATTTGGGTTATCGGAGGAATCTTCTCTGTTTTTGGTGCCCTGTGCTACGCCGAGCTGGGCACCACTATTCGCAAGTCAGGAGCCAGTTATGCCTACATCCTGGAGACCTTTGGAGGCTTCCTGGCTTTTATTCGTCTGTGGACGTCGCTGATGATCGTGGAACCGGCCTGCCAGGCGGTCATTGCTCTTACTTTTGCTAATTACCTAGTGAAACCGTTCTTTCCTACCTGCCCGGCACCATATGATGCAGTACGGCTCATTGCAGCTCTCATTATAGGTAAGTGCTCTCATGCATGCATGGAGAGATCGCTTTGATAAACACATGTAACAACGCTTCAGACTAGTGTAAACAGTGGCACAATAAAGGCCGGCTTTTTAAGAGATTCACTACTGTTTACTGTTCACAAAGCGCAGTATGTATAATATTACTCTGTAAAGAGCACTTCATGTTGACGTGTCAAAAAAAAAAAAACATACCAATTTATGCCGCTATGTGAGGTTGTAAAATAGCATGGTGATCTGCATACTTTTATTTTAGGTTGCCTTACAGTCCCTTTTTTGATTTCATACAAAATAGAAAATATATATTGGAATGTCATATACACAACATTTCGAAATGAGTGTTGTTATTGTTAATTAAAACTAAAACTATTAAAAGTTTTAATGAATTTAAATAAAATTCGTATAATTATTAGATTTCAAACTTAAACCTTAAAATAAAAATAAAAAAATTTGCATTGGCAACCAACTGTAACTGTAAAAGTTCAACTATTAAAATAACTATCACTGAAATAAAAAATTAGGATAAATAAAAAGTAAATAAATTAAATAAAAAGTATTTTAAAAGCACATTACAAAATACTAAAACTTAGTAAAAACACTAAATTTAAAATGAAAACTGAAAATATAAAAATAAAAGCTGATTCAAAATATTATTAGTATGTAAATAATCTTAACACTGTTCTGAATGCTAGAGGAGATTGTTTCTTTCAGCCCATTTTTGCAGTAAACCCAGAGTGCTCATGGTGAATTTTTCTTTACAATGTTATTTCTTTTTTTTTCATATTTAGGAGAAAACTTGTGTTTTCTTTTTTCTCATACTAAAACATCCTTGCATTAGGTGCAATGATAAAAAGTGCAAATGTCACTTCCATTGAGTTTTTGATCAGAAAGTGCAGATTTACTTTTTTTAAGAGAACTACCTCTGTGGGCTCAGGTGTTAGATTGTGTAGTTCTAGTATTAACTTGTTAAAAATACACAGTCTATCAGGAGAGTCTGCACTGCCTGTCATCATTTTCATTTGGCTAAAGTACATCCTCTTACTTTTTTGCGTAAACTTGTACTTTGTCTTTGTAATTTGTCAAAATGAAGTGAATAATGTCTCTAAAGCAAGTATTTTCTGTTAGTTCAGCTGTTAATTCCGCTGTGGCTGCCAGGCTGTTCTCTCCATTCGTGTCAGCGTTGTTTGGCATTATTCAAGCATTTCATTTATGTCAACCAAATACTTTCCATTTGGGCTGGAGTCCGTAACCCTGCCAAGACTTCCACAAGACCTTTTTATGAAGTCGCTGGTGACGGTTCAAGGGAATTCTCGGGTTATTTGTCACCTGTGGCATGTTTTGCTACTTATTGCACCAAAGTCCACCCAAGTACTTGACAAACAGGCCTGAACCACAAAGCTTATGCAAGCTTATATAACAGTGCAATTCTACAGGGTTTAATTACCTTTTTTGTGTCACACTTTATTTGGACTTAGTCTGTACAGTTTCATCATAATGAGGTGGCATTTAAGATGAGATTAAATCAGGTAGAGAAATACCTCAATTAATCTCCTGGGTATCATAGCGCCAGAACGTCCAGTCATGATGGCATCTGTTGCTCTGAGAGGCAGAGACTGTTTTCGAGGAGTGAATTACTGTCAGACCTGGTTTGTTGGTGAAATTAGATGCCAGGAGTGTTCACTATAGTAGATGAATGGGGGAACTTGAATTACCAGTCAGTAAAACAGCAGAAACAGGAGTTGAGGATTTAGTCAACCTAGTTTAACTAGCTCTGGACACATCAGTCAACCTAAATAATTAAGGGGAACTTATGACACATTGGGAATTTACATACAATATTGTAATTATGGGACTTTAACTATTACACAATTATTAAAAGTCACATTAAGAAATACCAAACAACAGCTGAAAAGCAGGTGCACTTTTACGGTACATAGTGTATCTCTGTTTCTTTTGCAGGTCTTCTCACCTTTGTGAATTGCATGAAGGTAAAATGGGGGGCCATTCTTCAGGTTATATCTACTGTGGCTAAAGTCCTGGCTCTCATCGTCATTATCATTGCTGGAATGGTTGTGCTGGCCCAAGGTTTGAACATACTGACACACATGTTGTTTACTACATGTACTATATACCATATTACAGCTTAAAAGTTTGGGGTCAGTATTTTTTTTTTAATTGATTAACTTGACAGTTAATTATGGATATCCGTTTCCACCACTTAATAAAAGATAAAGGTAATTGCGTCTTTTTATCTCACAATTATGGCTTTGTTTCTTCACAATTGCGAGTTTACATCTTGCAGTTCTGAATTTTTTCTTAGAATTGTGAGATATAAACTTGCAATTTTGAGAAATAAACTTGTGATTCTGACAGAAAAATCAGAATTGGGATATATGAACTCACATTTGTGAGAAAAACTTAGAATTGAAAGAAAATGTCAGAATTGCTAGTTTATATCACACAGTTTTGATAAAAAGAAAATTCTGATACCTTTTATTTTTTATTCAGTGGCAGAAACGTGGCTTCCATAGATAATTGTATTTGTTTAAAATGTTACAAAAAATCTATTTCAAATAAATGCTGTTGTTTTCTGTTTGTAAAAGAATCCTGAAAAAATACATCACGATTACCAGACAAAAGCATTAAGTAGCTCAAGTTTTCAACATTGATAATAAAAAGGTTTCTTGAGCAGAAAATCAGCATCTTAGAATGATTTCTGAAAGATCATGTGACACTGAAGATTGGAGTAATGATCTGAAAATTCAGCTTTGCATTACAGGAATAAATTACATTTTAAAATGTATTGAAGTAGAAAATGGTTATTTGCATTTGCATTTGCATTGCTGTGCCACAGGAAAAACAGACAACTTCAGGGATTCGTTTGAGAACTCTAAACTGGATGCAGGAAACATGGCTCTGGCTCTGTACGCTGCTCTATACTCTTATTCAGGCTGGGACACCCTGAACTTCATCACAGAGGAGATTAAAAACCCAGAGAGGTACTAATACTCATAATATTTCACTTAATATAAAGACATGTTTCACTCATTGTGCCTCATTCATGAAACTTGCAAATGTATGAGTAAATTAGCAGTAATTTGCACGTAAAACAGACCACAAACAGAAAACACTTTGTAAACATCAGATTGGCAGTTACATGTGTATGTTAATTAATTAAAATCATTTGTAAATAGGGCGTGTGTGCATGCTAATTCACAATAAGCATAATAAATTACAAGTACATAAGTTACATGACCAAGAACACAGTGGAATATTCTGGACTCCCTTCTCGGGTTTGGCTCCACTATATTGCATAAATGCAAAGATTCAGTCATTGTACAATTAGGATGGTTGGTCAGTGTAGTATTTTTCCGACCCCTCCTCCATTAAATGGACAGCTGGGTAAAATGCGACAGTGACGAACACTGTTTTTCTCAAAGTGGAATAGTTACCAAAAAAAAAAAAAAACTGTAAATGAACTTGTGAAATATTATTATGGTAGTGCATCAAAAATCAGTGTCATCAGTTTGGCAGTGTTTTACGCACCATTTACACGTGGTAGGGAACAGGTGTACGTTTCTTTAATACTAACTAACATTAGGAAAATACAAACATTTTCATTTATTTGACAATTTACGATTGATTTGGGAGATATGAACTTCATATCACACAATTCTGATAAAAATTCTGAAACTTTTTTTATTTTTCATTCAGTGGCAGAAACATGGCTTCCATAGTTAATTGTATTCATTTAAGATGTTACAAAAAATGTATTTCAAATAAATGCTGTTGTTTTCTATTTATAAAAGAATCCTGAAAAAATACATCACGATTACCAGACAAAAGCATTAAGCAGCTCAATTGTTTTCAACAAAATCAGCATCTTAGAATGATTTCTGAAGAATCTTGTGACACTGAAGATTGGAGTAATGATCTGAAAATTCAGCTTTGCATCATAGGAATAAATTACATTTTAAATATTGTTACGGTAGTACCTCAAAAATCAGTGTCATCAGATTTACACAACAATTTGATCTGCTTGTTTCATGAATGAGGCCCATTGTGAGGAAGAATAAAAAATAAAGTATTTTTTATAAAGCCATATGTAGATTAATTGACCTTAAAAGTTTGAACACTGTGGCTCTGTAGTACTTTCAAAACATTGCTCAGTTTGTTTGAGCAATTGGCTCAGTTTCGCTCAACCACTGGCATTAATTTGGGGCGGGACTTTGTTTTACTTACCAATGGCAGATTGGGGGTGTGTTTGGAAAAAGAGTCATTATTTTTTGCAATCCTTTGTGCCGCAGAAATTCCACACTTCGTCTTGAACGAATGGCTAGTTATGTTGCAGGAAGATCAAGTATGTAAGCAAAATCTCCTTTTCTCTTCTACAGGAATCTGCCATTGTCTATAGCGATCTCCCTGCCTATTGTCACAATAATCTACATCCTGACTAATATCGCTTATTATGCAGTGATGGACATGAATACACTGCTACATAGTGAAGCCGTGGCTGTGGTGAGTAAAACTATCTTTACGATTAAAAAAAGCTACTTTGTCTTTTATCATCACGTCTGAATATCTCAAGCTTCTGTAGCAAAACTGATTTTTAACCCACATGATCTTGGATGTCACATGGAAGTTAATTGACAGCATCTGTTTAGTTTATTTGCTCCAGATTTGATCATGTTTTCATCTCCTGTTACTCTGATCTAGTTAACCAGAGCAGCTTGAGGCAACGTGCTCTCTAGAGATGCTCGATGACATTAGTCCACAGCCACAGACGCTCTGCTGCCTGTAATTATGCTAGTATGCTGGTCTGTGGAAGTTTTAATGGCGAACAAACTGTTTACACTGTTTTGTTTCTATGTCCTAATCCAATTTTATACGAAGAGACAACTGTATGTTTTTCCAAAACATTGCTCTCTTTGTCTGAGCATCACAGCACACCAACATTAGCTTAACCAGCTGCATAAATTAATCAGAAAAAAGCTGTTTTATTTAGCAATAACAAATGATTATTATTATTATTATTATTATTCTTTTATAGCCTTAACACTTTTGCTTTTGTATCCAACACAGACGTTTGCTGACACTGTGCTGGGATATGTTAGCTGGCTCATCCCGCTGTCTGTGGCCATCTCGTGTTATGGAGGTTTAAACTCCTCTATCATTGCCGCCTCTAGGTAAAAATCACATTTTGAGTCTTCTGTCGTTTAAGTCGATGCAAGGTGCCTGGAATTCAGTTTCTTAGGCAAATCCTTTTTTCCTTTTAGGCTATTCTTTGTGGGTTCGCGTGAGGGCCACTTACCCAACGTCCTCTGCATGATCCACGTTAAACGCTACACACCAATCCCAGCCCTGCTGTTTAATGTGAGTCGGCAGACTCAGACCTGCCTGTATTATGTAGAAAATGAAGAATATCCCCCCGTTCTTTGCTTAAAAAAAGAATGCTTCAGTCTAAATTATCTGCTTTTTCCCCTCTTCCCACAGGGTGGCATGTCACTCATATTTCTCTGTGTGAAAGACGTGTTCCAACTAATTAATTACTTCAGTTTTAATTACTGGCTGTTCATTGGCCTTTCCATAGGCAGTCAGATCTACCTGCGCATCAAAGCACCTGACCTGCCCCGTCCTATCAAGGTAAGACAGTAGCTCTGATCCAAAACCTAGTGAGCTACCTTGCAACTCACTGTCTATATTATCCTAATCATCATAAGTGACAGACTCTAAATTGTCTCAATGTACACAAGTAGCACTCCTACTTAGTAAGAAACTACATTACCCATGATTCTGCAGAGAAATCACCACCAATAAGATTTGTATTATCAATTATATTTATATATAATGCCTTGCGAAAGTATTCATACCTCTTCATTATTTTTTATGTTGCTGCCTAATGTTAAACTGCTTTAAATGACTTTTTTCACATCAGTTTACAATCCATACACCATAATGACAAAGCAAAAACAGAAACCTTAAAGAAGTAATAAAAAACCTGAAATAAGTACATTGCATAAGTATTCAGTACTGAGCTGAAGCACCTTTACAGCCTCAGGTCTTTTTGGTTATGATCGACAAGTTTTGCAATTATCTGGCATTCTTTGCCCCACCTCTTCACCGCTCAAGCTCTGTCAGGGTGGATGGTGGGAGACGCACATTTTCAGGTTTTTCCAGAAATATTTGATTGGGTTCAAGCCCATTCTGTGCCTGGGCAACTCAAGGACATTCACAGAGTTATCTATAAGCCACTCTTGCTGTGTGCTTAGGGTCATTATCCTGTTGGAAGGTAAATATTCTGCCCAATCTGGGGTTCTGAATGCTCTGGACTGGGTTTTTATTAAGGCTATCTCAGTGTTTTGGTGCATTTAACTTTCCTTCTACTCTGACGAGTCCCTCAGTTCCTGCTGCTGAAAAACAACCCCACAGCATGAGGCTGCTACCAGCACACTTTACTTTTGCAATGGCATTCTGCAGGTGATGATCAGTGCCTGGTTTCCTTCAAACATGATGCTTGGAATTGAGGTTCATCAGACCAGAGAATCTTTTTTCTCACAGTCTGAGGGTCCTTTAGGTGCTTTTTTGCAAATTCCAAGTGTGTTTTCATGTGTCTTTACTGCCGTAACGGCCACACTGCCATAAAGACCGGATTGGTGGAGTATTGCAGTGATGTTTGTCCTTCTGTAGGTTTCTCCTGCATATATGATCATGGAGCTTGACTAGAGTGACTATCATCTTTTTGGTCACCAGTCTAACCAAAGCCCTTCTCCATCAGTTGCTCAGTTTGGCCAGGAGGCCAGCTCTAGGAAGAGTCCTGGTTGTTTCAAACTTCTTCCATTAAAGGTAATGGAGACAACCTTTATTTATATACCGCCTTTAACAATACAGAATTGTGACAAGGCGGCTGTACAGTATTAAATAGGAAACAGTACATCAACAATGCCAAAGGCAAC
>JAHKKF010510777.1:0-15385 GCA_019740295.1 Labeo calbasu | reverse complement strand
ATATATATATATATATATATATATATATATATAAAAACTTAATCATTAAATGTGTTAGAACACATTATTAAATTAATAATCGTGTGCAGCAAATAACTAGCATTTTTTAATTCTGATAATTTATTCTATATTTTTAACTCAATGCAAAAAAAAAAAAAAAAGTTTTATCGGAAATTACCAGAAATATACACAATATTTACCAGAAATACATAAATACACACAGTATTTCTGAAAAATAAATAAATAAATAAATAAATAAAACGATAATTGTCTTAAATAAAATCAATTAGAGATGCGTTTGATTATTAAAATTGAATGAAACCACTAAAACTGAATCCAGAAAATTTATGGAAAACACAGAATTCGTTAAAAATAATACTGAATGTGAGAAATAAAGAAAAAAAAAAACAAAAAAAAACAAAACAACTAAAACGTATTTCATAGAGCCATAAAAAAACAAAATTTTTGTTAAACAATTAATAAATTGCTGTTAAACTGTAAGTTTCATGATTTCAATTAATTATATTTTTTTTATTTTTTTTATTTAATCATTAAAACAGAGACTAAACAGAAAAAAAAAAAATCCAGAAACATTTACATTTAAAAAAAAAAAAAAAAAAAAAAAAAAAACAGAATTTGGAAAAACTACAATGGAATTTGGGGGGGGGGACGGATTTCCTAGGGCCCCCTCAAAAGAATTATTTATTTGTGAATCAAATCACAAATCACACGCTGCATGGTTTTGATTCACTAAAACAGATAAGAGTAAATTGTTTGTGAATCAGTAGACGTTGATTCAGTTACTGCTTTTAGAAATCGTTCTATAAATGAATTTACAAAATCCATTAAACAGATTCAAACCAGTAAACTGAGTCTTTTTTGCACAATTAATTTATAAATTTTAAGAGTCAGACCACGGTTGTTGTGCTGTATGTTTTTGATTAGCTAAAAACAGCTTGTTCATTGTTTGTTTGTGAATCAGTAAGAGTGTCAGATGTTGATTCAGTAGTCATTCTGATGGATTCATTCAGTTCAAGGATTCATTAGACTGATTAAAACAATTAATTCAGTTAATTCATAACAAGAATTTGTATACTTTATGTTTTTGATTATTTAAATAAATTGTTTGTTAATCAAACTGTATGTTTTGATTCACTAAAAAGAACTGGTTCATAAGAGTCACTCACTTGTGAATCGCATCACACTACGCTGCCTGTTTGTCTTTGCTTACAGCCTGTGAGAACGCCTCAACAGAAAAGGTTTTCCTTGCCATTATTTGACTGTACACAGTCTTTTTATCTCCTCACATTCATTTCAGACGACAAACTCCCATTCACAGCTCAAGTAAAATACCATTTCTTTTGCAGCAGCACGAAGCAGTGCAGGAAACACTGATGTAGGAGAAGAAAGACTGCCTGTGGCTCCCTCACTCACTCTCTCTCTCTCACATACACACTTACTGGAGTTGTGTCCAGTAAAAAGCACTTAGTTACTGACCCATGGGCGGCAGATGAAAGCCAGAGACACTTGAATGATAAGGTCATAGAGGAGGAAAACCTGCAGCGTCAGGGATTTGAGTCCTGTCATTAAACTCCACAGCTAAGGATCACATTATAGTTTGACATTTTCTGTAACCTGTCAGTGAATATTTCCGAGAGGATTAAACGCCGTCTAAAGTCACTGAACATTAAGCTGCGGCGCTAAATGACAACATCCGACACCTCAAAGCAGACGCTTCCTGGTCATTTGCCAGCTATTTCACTTCGAATCACAAGCGAGTTGTGCTTCTGTACCTTTAAGACTGCTATATAAAAACGACCTCTGCTATGATTGGCTAACCTCAGTGTACTGCTGTAGGTCACACTGTCGTTTATCAGGCCTAGGGAAGTTGCTGAATACTGAATAGGTTTTGATATGTAAATGTGGCCGGTCACATTCTGCTCACTAGTCACACACTTCACCTGCATTTTAGGTTGTACTCTATTTTGTATTTGCACACTCTGTTTGCATTGCATTAAGCTGAAATATGAGTTACAATGACTACGTTTACATGTGAACCAATAATGCGATTATTTCCAATAATCAGAGTAAGGTCTTAAAGGAGAACTCCACTTTCAGAACAACAATTTACAAATAATTTACTCACCTCCTTGTCATCCAAGATGTTCATATCTTTCTGTCTTCAGTCGTAAAGAAATTATGGTTTTTGAGGAAAGCATTTCAGGATTTTTCTCTAATTAATGGTGCCCCGATTTTGAACTTGCAAAATGTAGTTTAAATGCAGCTTCAAAGGACTCTAAACGATCCCAGCTGAGGAAGAAGGGTCTTATCTAGCGAAAACAGTCATTTTTTCGAAAAATAAAAATTTGTATATTTTATTATTCTTTTTAAGCACAAAAGCTCATGTAGCACAGGCTCTGGGATGCGCGTCCACAATGCTACGAATTAGTAATGGGTCTTTCAATGTGACTCGGGAAGAACGAGTCATCTCTGGGAATGATTCGTTCAGTCGCGCATGCGTAACATCCTATTAGGATCTGTACTGGAATTAGTTCAGCTGTTTCGAGTCGTTCGTTTATCTTATGGGGCTGTCACGTGATGAACGAATGACTCAAACCCGAAAACTTGTCAGATAAGAAGTGAGGCGAGCAAATAATAGACTAAAGACCCAGCTAAACAATGAATGAATCTTTTCTGTTTCTTATAGCATTACAGTTTTTTTCTTGTTTCTCGTGTGATCAACGTTTGCGTAAGCAGTAGATGTGTTAGGGAAGTAACACGTAACATTTTTAATTATATTTTGCTAAAATGAACGAAATGACTCGAAAAAAGATTTGTTCAAGGTCTGAGTCGGTAAAATGATCCGAACTTCCCATCACTACTACGAATCACGTGTAAGTTCATCGTCTGTGTACCGAGTATGGCGAAAAACTCCATCTTATTTTGAGAGGAGGACATTGTTGTACCTTTTTGTTTGTAAACAGCGTTTGACTTACTTGCACATTCTTAGTCTTTGCGCGTTCGCTTTGTAAACACTGGGTCTGTAGTTCCGCGTGACCTTTCGACTTGATTCAATAGTACGTAGCGTCGTGAACGCGCATCCCAGAGCCTGTGCTACACCAGCTTTTGTGCTTAAAGTATTATTTTCTGAAAAAAATGACCAATCGTTTCACGACTGAAGACAGAAAGACATGAACATCTTGGATGACAAGTGGGTGAGTAAATTATTTGTGAATTGTTGTTCTGAAAGTGGACTTCTCCTTTAATCACAGTAAGATGTTTACATGACACGAGCAAACCTCTTTACTCCAGACATTAAGCGTGTCAATGGCTTCCGCAGGGCAGTACTAAATGAAAAAATATGATATTTAGGCAAAATTAGAAAAACGCACACATCTTCATTCTGTTCAAAAGTTTTCAAGGGACTCATGAACAACTATCACTTAACAAAAAAACACAGCTGTGGATCATTCAGATAACAACACAGTATTAAGAATCAGGGCCATTTTTATAAATTCAACTATTATTTTTTCTTGTGGACTATATGTAAACGTCTTTTATGTGAAACATCTCATTCAGGTCAGTACTAAATAAAAAACAACATGCATTTTGTATGGTCCCTCTTATTTTGGTACAATAATTAACCAATTGCAAATTCTGCAAGGCGTATGTAAACTTTTGACCTCAACTGTACATCACGTCTACACTTTACTTGCTATAATGAGAGGATTAACTTGTATTGAGCCAAGAACAGAAGAGCTTTGCATTTCAAAACCGCAAGAACAATTCAGTTTATCACAATGAGCCCCCTTAATGAGCTGTAATTTCTTGCCGTTTATGGGCTGTGAAACCATGTTTCTGGGTGCACTGTGGTTGGTAGTTCTGACTGAACCGTGAAGACACATCAGCCTGTAAACCCCCATAGATCTGCTCACCGGCACCCTCTGATCTCTCTGAGCCCGTGTAAGACCGCTGGGTCAGACAATAAATCCCCACGGGCTGAACCGCACACCCCATCATCTACCCAGGACACCGGGAACACCACTAACAACTAGCCGACCGAATCAAATGCTTAACGTGATTTACACAAGTACGACATGTTCCCCGAACATCCTTCACTGGACTCGCAACATCATTTCTATCAACCAATCACCGCTGTCTAAATTTAACAGCATACTCTATAAAAATAAATGTTCCAATTAGAGGAAAAAAAAAAAAAGATTTCATGGCCTGATGCAACAAAAGAACCTTTTTAAGACCCACAGCTTGTTAGGGGCCTCTCACACAGGAAGTAACCATCCGCCTGCTTTATTTTTATATGTTGGTTGGCATATGAACAAAAACATTGTATTAAAACAGAGGTTTTCCCAAGGAAAACGTGGACGGAATTGCAGAATCCAGTCATAAAAACAGAATTTACTGTATAATGCGGAATTTCACAGAATTTGTCAAAGTTTGGAAGAATTAATCAAAAGTAGGTCATTACACTTAAATCACGATATGGACTAGTATCTCCAAATATTAAGCAAAAAGACTATTTAAATATGAATCATTCATGTTCTCTGTGTCTCCATGTGTGAATGGCGCAGATACGCGATTTCGTTTACTACACACATACTGAAGCGCGCATGACGCTTGCGTTGATTTCAGTGTCTGCCGTCTCGCCAAATGAGGACATAAATACATGAATAACATTTCCAGAGCTTCTCTGAAGTTTCTTCATGATCTCTTTTGAGAGAAACTATTGTCATATCATATACACACAGAAATGTAAAGGTATTCACGGCAACCCAGCAAAGTAAAAGTTCGGTTTAACTTGAAGACATATATTACTATTGTTTAGTAGAATGTACGTAATACTACTACTACTACTATTATTACTCAAATTGATAAAACTTTATTTTATTAAGGAATAATCACATAATATTTCTTTCATGTTTTAATTTTAATAGTAACTTTGTTTGCCATTATAAGTTTAATTTTCATTTGATTAAAAGATAAATTAAATATTTTCTTTAATATTTTTTGCCTTCATTTGATAACCAGAAAAATGTAAATATTGTAAAAATAAACTTTGATAAATTAAGTTGTTTTATGCATTCAAATAATTAGACTTAAAGAGAATTTGGTAACAATAAAACAGAAGGTGAGAAAAAATAAAACATTTCATAGGGCTATAAACGTAATTTTGTTAAACTTTTAATAAACTGATGTTTAATTGTATAAGATCTTAATTGATTACATTTGCTTTCTGATGAATAAAATGTAATTTAACTTAAAAAAAAGTCCAAAAAAATGAAAATGGAAAAAAAAAAAAAAAACTAATCCAGAAAAAGGAAAATGGAAAAAATGGAATTTAGAAAGAAAAAAAAGAAAAAAAAAAAAACATAAAACGGATTTCATAGGGCCCTGTAAATGTAAAAACATAAGGAATATATTAATCATTTTTTCAAAAAAAAAAAAAAAAGGTATCTACACCCTAAAAACTGCTGGGTTATTGGGTCAAATATGGACAAACCAAACTAATGAGTTAAATATTTAATTAAAAAAATTAACCCAACAGTTGGGTTAGTCTATATTTAACCCAAAGTTGGGTTGAAACGACCCAGCATTTTTTTTTTTTTTTTTTTGAGTAAAAATATTGATATTTTTACAATTATTAATAAAAATAATTACCAATACAAAATCTGACTTATAAAGAAAGAAATTAAAACACACACACTAATAAAAAAATAAATAAATATTATATAGAGAGAGAAATAGAGAGATAAATACATTAATACTGTCATTAAAAAATATATTTAAAATAATTTGCTTATTAATTAAATATTTAATGGTTTATCTTATTTGTAGAGTAATAACTCTACAACAAATGTTGATTTGCAAACTGACTAATTTAAAAATACTACCTGCCTCGGAAGTAGCAAATACTGGTTTTATGCAAATTATTATTATTATTATTATTACCATTATTATTAGTATTAGTATTATTATTAATAATAATAATCTAAAAAACTAAGCAAAAATATTATAAATATTAAAATATAACTGATAACAAACCAGTAAAATCTGAAAAAAGTAAAATATTAAAATTTAAAATAGTAATTTAAAATAAAAATAAGATATGAATATTAAAATGTCAATATATAAATTTATTACATATATTAACATTTAAAAAAAAAATACAAAATAACATTTCAAAAATGATTACAGTTGCATTCTAAATACTGGTTCAGAAAAAAAAAGTTTTATGTCATTATTTACATTCACATTCAGTCGTTTAGCAGATACAGCTGAGGACTATAGAAGCAAAAAAAAACAAAAAAAAAAAACACACATTTTAAAAATGGCTTAAATGGCTTCACATGAACCCAAAATTGGTTGTAAATATCAAAAATCAGGCATAAGCAATTATTAAAAGGTGAACATTTATGAATAAGCAATTTATTAACAATAATAAAAGTTTATTATTTAATTATTAAGCAAGAAATACAGTCATTTTTAAGTAATAGTTGAAATAAATAAAAACAATACCACTTGGGTTAAACATTTAATCCAACCACTGGGTCAAAAAACAACCCAATCGCTGGGCTTGTTCATATTTTACCCAACAATATGTTGTTTTTAATAAAATGAAAATAAAATTTGGAAACATAACCTCCAAAGAGCCATAAAGACAACCAAAAAACCAAAAAAACAAATAAAGCTCCAAGGTAGCACCAAGAACTTTGCACCACTTAATTTTTACGAGCAGGTTGAGAGGCGGACAGAAATGTTGTTTAAGGAACAACAAAGAATGTTGATCTAAGATCTACTTGAATAAATCACGTTGTGCTGAATGTGACTACACATTCACAGAAAAAGCATCTTCTCTATCTCTCCCCCCAAGTGCTTGTCACTCATTGAACATCTCACTCCATTATTCACAAGCTCTTTACCATGAAAGTTCAACCTTTGTGCTTCTGGAACGAAAACACGATACTCTCTCACGAGCAGTTAGCCGTATATAGAGCAGATGTGACTGCAGAAATAGACCATCAGCAGTTTCAGCTCGAGCTCTGAGACCAAAACAAACGGCTTGTCAGGAGAAATGAGGCAGCCCTTCATCTCGCACACAACACAACAGCTAATGCCAGAGTCTAGGGCCTACGTAAGCACTACGCTAGTGTATGTGTGTGCGCGCGGCAGCATGTTCTAACAAGGTGTGACGTAATGTTTCTGGACCAAGGGACCAAATCACAGCCAATCAGATGTTTGATGCTTAATATAAAACTATGTGAGAATGGGATTTTAGACCAATGAGAGTACACTGTGGGCGGAGCTACCCAGCAACTTGACCTCGTGTGACAGATTATCCTGAGGTGACCTGATGCGACGAAATGTCTTGTCACTTTTTGCAGAAATGTCTGGTTAGTATATATATATAAAAAAAACATTTTTGAAAGAGATGCAGTGTTTGTAAATTTGTTTTTCTGGTTAGAATAAGGTGTTTTTGGTTTTGTTATTTCCATTTTGGGGGGGTTGGGTGGGATCATCCAGAGATTATATGAAAAAAAAAAAAGCAATAGAAAGATACAGTCCTTCTATTCCAATAAAGCTGACTTTTAAATTAAATTAAATTAAATTAAATTAAATTAAATTAAATTAAATTAAATTATTTTTTACATTTTAAGTGTAAAAATTAAAAATTAAAAATGATCTTGACTATGTTAATTCTGCATAAATTTATTAATTTGCTAATTTACTAATTTAAATTACCTGCCTTGCAAATAGCAAATCCTGGTTCACAGATGTGATGTTTATTATTAAAAATAAGATGTCAGGTTAAAACCAGTCAAGAAGTTCCAGAGATTATATGATGTCTTACATGACCAAAATGTGAGTTTTGTGATTTATGGTTAATATGCAAGTTGAAAAAAAAAAAAAAAAAACAGAAAAATACAGTCTTTCTATTCCAATAAACTATTTAAATTAAATTAAATTAAATTAAATTAAAATATTTAATAATTACGTAAAATTAAAAATCACCTTGAATATTTTATATATTCTGCAAAAATGTATTAATTTGCCTTGCAAATAGCAAATCCTGGTTCACGGATGTGATGTTAATTAATAAAAATAAATGAATAAAAATAAAGTTAGTAACAGAAAAGTTAAGTATTAACCTTAAAAATGAGTGCAGAAATGTTACAAAGTAAATAAATAAATAAAATAAAATAAAATAAAATAAAATATCTAACAAAAAAAGTTGTAAATTAAGAGTTTATTTTACGTTTTACAAGAAAATACTTTTTCAGTCTTTTTACTTTAGAACGTCATGTTTCATTCAGTGTGTTACTGGCTGTTTATTTGTAATTATTTGTAAAATTTACTAGCGATTTCTGAGCAAAAATGTTTGTACAACACTTTTTTTTCAGTAAAAAGTGAACTGTAAAATAAATAAATAAATGGAAATTAAAAATGAAATTAGTAAACACAAGAACAATACAACTATGCTTATGCTACTGAATAGAGTTTTTGAATCTTGCCTAAAAGTGTATTTTATGGTTGGGTAAGTCTGTAGTAATTATAATTACCTTATATTAACAAACACAGAATCAAATAGGGAGCCCCCATGAGGATATTTATAAAAGGATGTTTGTGTGTTTGTTTGTTCACTCTTTTTCTCCTTTACCATTTACAATGGAATTTGATCATGGGCAGGAAAGTCAGACGACTATTGATTTAACAATCAACTGCCTTTTATTACTAGACGGCTGGATGCCTGTGTGTCTGATGCACATGGGGAAATCGGATCATTTGAAAACAACATGCATTTCAAGTTTAAAATGCATTAATTCCTGCTCTTGATGAGAAATGCCTGTAAATCATGTGAGTGAACTACAGGCTATAAATGAAACAAACATAAGGCTGTAACACCTGAGAAAAGTGCAAACCTTGACCGCACTGGTTTACCTGAAGCTCGATAATCTCCACCAATTAAAATACTGTAACGTTACCTCAGTAACACAAAACGAGCGAAAACAGAAGTTTTTCGTCCTAAACGGCAGTTACACTTCAGAGAGCGATTTATACACAACTCCAAGCTCAAATATCATACAACATTCACTGAAAAATTATTGTAAGTACTTAAACAAAAATACAAATGACACGTTATGGGTTTTAAACCCGCATTCATTGACGGCGCACGCAAATTTTAGTTTGTTTACATACGTTCACTGCGCTGTCTAAAAATATTAATACTGACAAGCTATATATCATTATCGCCTAAGCGTCATTATATAAAATGTCCGTTTTATAATATAAATATTTTAGCGACAAATATACATTTGTGAGAACAAATGAAAACATGCAAACATAAACAAGCACATACCTGTTCAGTCCGATCTTCGGTAAATCTGCAGCTTCACTAGGTCGTGTAATCCAAAAGTGTGCCCATTTAAAGAAATATTGATGGTGTTTCATATGTTTACTCGATATTTCTTTCTATTTAATTCGATTCGAGTTCATACTCCGGATGTTTCATCCGCACTGCCAGAGGTCGCTTTTTAGCTGTTACGATCATCGAAGAAGAGCGATTTCATGTCATGTGACGATATTTGCGCATATTCTTGACAATAGATATATTTTTTATGATCGTACATGAATTTAACAAATATATTCACACCTGATAACAGGCTAAATGTTTGATACTGAGGTACTGATGTTCAATTTTGCCCTTAAATGCACCTGTTATTAGTTGTGATTAATTTTTATGAATCCATGTACAATCATAAAAATATATATTATTTTAAATCGTATGTGTTAATCAGAGTTATAGACTTAATTTATGACTAAAATAAGTTTGATTCTTAAAGGGACAGTTCGCCCCAAAATTAAAATTCAGAGTAGTTTCGTTTTGTGTGAAAACATGACCAGTGCTAAAGGCATTATACAAATGAATATATGAATGAATTAATTATATGAATGTACCTCTGAAAAGTCTGACTGTCTTTAGAAAAGATTACATGGCATTTTGTTTTCATCTTCGCTCCATGTGTTCTTAATAGCAATACTAATTTGTCCAACAAGGTTATGAGAAACAGTAAATGTAACTCTCTGTAAATCCAGTCTCAGAGACGAGATGGCGCTTATGGAACATCAGAATTACAGCAGTTTTTGCCTGGCCAAAAAAAAAGTACCGAATTTGCATGCCCTGCTGTAAATTTTGACCGGTTGATGAAAAACAAGCTTATGTGGATTTTACACATTTAAACAATTCCGATAACGTATCTAGAAATATTCATGGACCAGATAAAATACATGTAAACATTTATTAATTAAATGTCATTTTGACTTAACCCTCTTCTTTATTTAAAGGCTGAAATGTGATATTTACCATTCTATAAAACCTTTTCAAAGTTTTATTTGAACATTTCGTACGTTATTAGATAAATTGTCAGTCATGTTATTTAAAATCCCGTTATTGTTAATGTTATTGTTTTAGTGTTTATGCACATGAAAAGTAATTTTATTTACTGTTTGTTGAATTTAAATACAAAAGCTAGTGAAGTGATCTATGTGTCACTTTTTGAACATTTCCAGCACATTTTAAGAATACTATGATAATACTGATAACCGTGATAATTTGATTTAATCGTGATAATAAATTTTCATACCATACATCCCTAGTACTCCTAAAGGATACATATGAAAAAAGGTACATAGGCCATATTTTAAAGTATATTAAGTCAAATATAAAATAATGTTAATTTAATTTAAAAATGGTCAGTATTCAATGTATCATAGCTCAATTTCCTGTTTTGAAAAGAAAATAAGTAAACAAAAAAAATGTGCTCATTAAGCTATTACATGGCCAATTCGTACGTATTTTACAAGGTGGCTAATTCGTACAAATTCGTACAACCTCACTCATACGACCTTTGTACGATTTCTGTGATGGTAAAGTTTAGGGGTGGGGTTAGGTATTGTCCTTCGTACAAATTTGCCACCTTGTAAACACGTTTCATATGAAGTGAGGTTGTTGTAACGGAGAGAGTGAGACGAGAGGCGAGCGGATCCATTTGCGAGCTTTTATTTAATGGACGAGACAAAAACATGGTCGAACAGGCAGGGTCAAAACAACAGCAAACAGGTATGTTGAGGCGAGGCACAATAGAAGTCCGTGAAACTAGCGTGGGTCGATCCGTGGCGAACGTAATCCGTAAAGGAAGCGAGACGAGAGAATAATCCGAGAAACGAGCTAGAGTCCAGTAGGCAGGCGGCGAGACAGACGAGATGAGGAGGCCAGGCGAGGGAACTAAACAAAGGGAACTAGGAACCTGGGAACTAAGGAACAAGGGAACTAGGAAACTAGGAAACTCACGGCGATAAACACAACAACAACAACAATACTCCATCAAGCCAGAGGGAAAATGCGGGGCTTTTATAGCGCGCCTGATTGGTCACAGGTGCTGACCCAATCATGACGGGAGATGTAGTCCGGGGTGTAATGCAACAAACAGTGTGTAACGACAGGGCGAGAGCGACATCTGGTGGTGAGCGGACCGCAGGTCACCGACCAGATTCATGACAGTCGTACCAATTTGTACTAATTCATACAACCTCACTTTTATGATTTTGTACGATTTCTGTGACCATTACGTTTAGGGGCGTGGTTAGGTGTGGTTCTTCGCACGAATTCCTACAAATTTTCCACCTCATAAAATACAAATGATTTTTTTACAAATCCTATGAATTTGTATTAGTGAGGTCATTCTAATTTGTATAAATTCGTACAACCTTACTTGTATGATTATATTACTGTGATCTTTAAGTTTAGGGCCGTGGTTAGGTATGGTCCTTCATACGAATTCCAACAAATTTGCCACCTCATAAAATACTTAACTTTTTTTACAAATAGCATGAATTCATATAAAGTGAGGTTGTACTAATTCATACAAATTCGTACAACTTCACTCATACAATTTAGTACGATTTCTGAGACAGTTAAGTTCAGGGGCATGGTTAGGTGCGGTCCTTCGTATGAATTCCTACAAATTTGCCACCTCGTAAAATACATACATTTTTTCAGAAGAAGTGAGGTTGTACTAATTTGTACGATTTCGTACAACCTCACTTGCATTACATTGTACGATTTCTGTGCCCATTAAGTTTAGAGGCGTGGTTGGGTGTGGTCCTTCGCACAAATTCCTACGAATTTGCCTTCTCGTAAAATATGTATGATTTTTCATTTTTAAAAATCTTACTAATTCATACAACCTCTCTTGTATGACTTATATGATTTCTGTGACTGTTAAGTTTAGGAGCGTGGTTAGATATGGTCCTTCGTACGAATTCCTTCGAATTTGCCACCTTGTAAAATACGTACAATTTTTCACAAGTCGTATGAATTCGTATAAAGTGCGGTCTTACTAATTCATACAAATTCGTACAGCCTTACTCATACAATTTAGTACGATTTCTGTCACAGTCAAATTTAGGGGCGTGGTTCGGTGTGGTTGTACGAATTCCTGTGAATTTGCCACCTCGTAAAATACGTACAGTTTTTCACAAATTGTGGTAATTTGTACAACCTCACTTGTATGGTTTTGTACAATTTGTGTGACCAATAAGTTTAGGGGCATGGTTTGGTATGGTCCTTCATATGAATTCCTCATAAAACACCTTCCATATGATTTTTCACAATGTGGAGGTTTGTTAAACTTTGACACTGACCAACATAAAGCTTCTTAGTTTGGAAGTGGCCTTCTGAATAATCTGTGCTTTATGCATTGCTACGCTATTGATGGTACTGATAACATTATGAATAATATGTACCCCTAAATGTTAAATAATTAAAGTCCAAAAAAATAAAAAATGAAAAGTTTTCAATACATAACAGCCCAACAATAAGAAAACACAAGAAAAAAAAGCTATTTTGTTGAAAATCTTGCCGAAAGTTTGCTAATGTGACCGTACTCTGGAATTTCGTGTTCAACACAGATTTTGCATCAGATTCATGTTTCTTAAACTCTTAACATGTGGATTTGTGGCAATGAGAAATATAAAACTGTTTAGTTTGATCTCTAAGTGAGTGGTGCTTCATACATTGCTACACTATTTATTATGGACAATGGACCTTCTTTGCTAATGTGACCTCAACGTTGGGTACAAAAAGAATTGTACGTCCTTGTTCACAAGAGATCTGTATTATGCCAACAGCACAAAAAGTTCATGAACTGCAGCCATTTTAGATAAAACAAGTCATTTTGTGCTTGAAGTGGCTTTCAGCAATATTCCTTCAACTGCAAAAGTTTCCTGTGACCCTGATTGAAATCCAGTTCTTGAATGAGCATCAGGTTATTCAGCGCTGGCCTCGCGTTGCACACATGGCCGACGGTGAACACGCGTGTTTGTGCGTCTGACAGCTGACTCATGCTCTGCCATGTCAGGGAGCGAGATCCAGATCTGAGGATCGGAACGGCATCCAGAGCACCTCATCACAACGCCGCTGAACCGAGTGGAACCGATCCAAACAGAGCAAATGGGTCACGCAGTTGAGCTCCAAACAGGCCGAGCGTCTCCCTCTCCGCCCCCGTCAGCTCCTCTGATCCAAACACAAACTGACACCTCATAAACATCCTGTCAGAGGGCTTCATCTCACTCACGTCCCGCTGCCTCTCCTCCTTCTCTCCGCTGAAGACAATGGATGCATTAATTACTCAGAATTCAATCTGCGTGAGAGAGAGAGACCCGCGACCCGCACGCACAGGTTAAAATGAGCAGCCTAAAATGGATGAATGCACATTTCATTCCATTTAGAAAAGAGGTCTTTTTCATATTACAGACTTTCCTGTCACTGCACATTTAATTCTCATTGTGGTGTGTTTTTAATATTCCATTTTATTTTTTTCATATTATTCAGAGAAAGAACATCCTGCACTTAGACGTGAGACTTAGACAAGATGAGCATCTTCATTTCTAAAGAGCAGCTTCGGGTCAGGGACAAATAAAAGAAGTCCAGGATGATGAAAAGAAAATATTCTTCAAATCCAAATGCACGTGACAAGATCCTTAAGATGTAATTTAGTATGGTTTCAGATGGTTTCAATAAAAACATATTTTTTATTTGTCTAAAAAGTTCCGTGACCACCAACTACAAAGTCATAAAATACTTTCATTTGTTTGAGCATCTGTAATACCATATGACAAGATCCATGAAATGTAATGTTACTAAATAATTATAATGAATATTCAGTATCAAAATGTTTCATTAAAACTAGTATTATTGAAGAAGTTTTGTAACTACCAAGTACTAAAATGTTTTCTTTTGTCTGAAAATCAATACCATATGACAACATGCTTGAGATATAATCTTAGTATTCATGCCAATTTGATATTAAAATTCATATTTAAAAATATCATGAATATTTAGTACAAGCATATTTAATTAAAAACACTTTTACTAATACTGTTATTAACAGTTAAGTTATTTAATCTAAAAAGTGCTGTAGCTACCAAATAAAAAACAAAATATTTAAATATAAAATATTTTAAATAAAATATATTATTATTATTATTATTATTATTATTATTTTAAATCTTAATCTCTGATCTTTGTATTCATGCAAGTTTTATGTTATTACAAAATAAATATTATGAATATTTAGTACAAACATTTTTAATTAAAAACAATAAAACCATGATTATTATTATTATTACTACTACTAGTAGTAGTTTTAGTTTTATTTAATCTAAAAAGTTCTGTAGCTGCCAAATAAAAAATAAAATATTTTAAATACAATACTGATATTTTTTTTAAATCTCGAATATCTAGTGACAAGATCCCTGTGATCTTTGTATTCATGCTAGTTTTATGTTAATAAAAATAAATATTTTCAATATTTAGTACAAACAGTTTTAATTAAAAACATCAACAATTATCATTATTATTATTACTACTACTACTAGTTTTAGTTTTAGTTTTATTTAGTCTAAAAAGTTCTGTAGCTACCAAATAAAAAATAAAATATTGATTTTTTTTAAATCTCGAATATCATGTGACAAGATCCGTGTGATCTTTGCATTCATGCTAGTTTTATGTTAATAAAAATAAATATTTTCAATATTTAGTACAAACATTTTTAATTAAAAACATCAACAATTATCATTATTATTACTACTACTACTAGTTTTAGTTTGTTTTATTTAATCTAAAAAGTTCTGTAGCTACCAAATAAAAAATAAAATATTTAAAATAAAATATTGATATGTTAATAAAAATAAATATTATCAATATTTAGTACAAACATTTAATTAAAAACACCAACATTTATTATTTTTTGTTTATTACTACTACTACTCCAGTTAGTTTTTAGTTTTAATCTAACAAGTGCTGTAGCTA
>JAHKKF010510772.1:0-10540 GCA_019740295.1 Labeo calbasu | reverse complement strand
CACACACACACACACATAACACTAATCTTAACCACAAAACACACAAAACACTTACATACAGCATGACATCTTTAATGATATACACTGCCCTCCAAAAGTTTGGAAATGCCGTAGAAAATACAATATTGACATGATTCCTTTTTAATTTGTGATAATTTTGCACTGATAAGGGACAACACAAACTTATTACATAAACAGTTTATACATAGAAAAAAACTTACATTTTCGATTCATCAAAATATCCACCATTAGCAGCAATTACAGCTCTGCATAATCTGGGCCTAAATTCATTGTATTCTAAACTTAAATGGCAATCAATTAAGGTGTGCTGACCCAAAAATCTTTCAAAAACCTGGGCCAAGATTAAACCAGTAACCAGGCATCACAGCTGGCAAAGGGGCATGTCTGACTTTGACATGTATTATTATGTAATCAAAATTAAAATTATTATTGCTGGTCTTCAATGATAATGTCAAATTACTTTAATGTATTTGCATCAAAAAAAAATGCTAAGGATTTATGCTGATTTCGTCCAATACCACACTTCGCCAGGGGTGTTTTCAAACTTTTGGAGGACAGTGTACACTGATCACAGTACCCATGCACAGTAGCTTGCTTGAGCAACCGCATCATTTAACTACATCTTGCTGGATAACTGTGTATCTGTCACAAATTATCTTTGTATTCTTCTGTATTAATGGAAAGATCACATAANGTTTGTCAGTGTTTTACATCATTCTACAGATTTTCAATCCAAGCCTGATGCAGGGCAGTTCTGCAGGGATGAGGGGCCTTGTGCAGTTTCACCAGTAAAGAAAATTACACTATTTACTTAGAGGACCACATGCAAGGGACATTGCTGGACACAGAGTCACCATGAGCTATTCTGTGGGGAGGGCTTTCTCCAGATGGACAGTAAAAATCAACAGAATGCCATCAAAGATTACCTGGGGAGAGAATCGGATGAAGCAAGAGATGTTTTTTTATTAATCTTTGAGTATCTGGGGGAACTGGACACATTCATTACAAATGGTCTTTATGAACAAGGCCTGAAGGTCCATGCCATTTTCTGTGAATAATCTATCAGAGCAAGAAATCTCTCTGTGTAGCCTATGTATGTATGTACAGTATCTCACAAAAGTGAGTACACCCCTCACATTTCAGCAATCATTTTAGTGTATCTTCTCAAGGGACAATGCTATAGAAATGAAACTTGGACATATTTTAGATAGTCAATGTGCAACTTGTATAACAGTGTATATTTACTGTCCCCTAAAAATAACTCAACAGACAGCCATTATTGTCAAAACAGCTGGCAACAAAAGTGAGTACACCCTAAGTGAACTTGTCAAAACTGTGTCAAAACTATCTTCCCTTAATCATTCTGTGCATGGAATTCACCAGAGCTGCACAGGTTGTTGCTGGGATCCTCTTCAGATCTTCTAAAATGACATCATGGAGCTGCTGGATGTTAGACACATCCATCTTCTGCTTGAGGATGCCCCATAGGTGCTCAATAGGGTTCAGGTCAGATTACCTTCACCTGCACCTTCCTCAGCAAGACAATTGTCATCTTGGTGGTGTGTTTGAAAACATGTTGGAAAACTGCCGTTCAGCCCAGTTTCTGAAGGGAAGGCAACATGTTCTGCTTCAGAAATGCACAGTATATAATGGAATCCATGTTTCCCTCAATGAACCGCAGCTCCCCAGTACCAACAGCACTAATGCAGCCCCAGACCATGATGCTACCACCACCATGCTTGACTGTAGGAGAGACACAGTTTTCTTGGTCTCCTCACCAGGGCATCACCACACATGCTGGACACCATCTGAGCCAAACAAATTTATCTTAGTCTCATCAGACCATAGGACATGGTTCCAGTAATTCATGCTCTTGGACAGGTTGTCTTCAGCACACTGTTTGTGTGCTTTCTTGTAAGCCAGCTTCAGAAGAGGCTTCCTTCTCGGATGACGCCAATGCAAACCGACTTGTTGCAGTGTGCAGTGTATGGTCTGAGCACTGACAAGCGGACCTTCTGCTTCTGCAACCTCTAAAGCAATGCTGGCAGCACTCATGCATCTGTTTTTTGAAGCCAGGTTCTGTACCTGATGCACAGAATGAGAACTTAACTTCATTGATCGACCCTTGCGAGGCCTATTCCGAATGGAACCCATCTTGAAAAACCTCTGTATGACCCTGGCCACAGTACTGTAACTCAGTTTCAGGTTGTTACTGAACCTCTTAAAGCCTAGGCCATCTTTGTGTAGAGCAACAATTCTAATTCTCAAATCTTCAGAGAGTTCTTTGCCATGAGGTGCCTTGTTGAACATCCAGTGGTCAGTATGAGAGAATTGTACTCAAAGCACCAAATTTTAACAGCTCTAATACAAGATAGACAACTTTGTATGGTCCTGTCAAGCAGACAAAAACATGAACATGATGAATAGGCCATGTGGCTTTGCATGGTTAAATGACATAGTGAGTACACCTAATGACATAGGTGTACTCACTTTTGTTGCCAGCTGTTTTGACAATAATGGCTGTATGTTGAGTTATTTTCAAGGGACAGTAAATATACAGTGATATACAAGCAGCACATTGACTACTCTAAAATATATCCAAGTTTAATTTCTATAGTATTGTCCCTTGAGAAGATATACTGAAATGATTGCTGAAATGTGAGGGGTGTACTCACTTTTTTGAGATATTGTATGTGTACTGCATATCAAGAACTGTTTATCTGATCATTCAACTGCTCACACTTTATGAGAGTTGGAACATAACTTTTGTCAAACACAACCAGTCAAAAGTTTTTGAATAGAAAGATTTTTAATGTTCCTGATTTGCTGTTTAAAAAACATTTGTATTATTATTGTGTTGAAAACAGCCAAGTAATTTTTTTTTTCATGTTTCTTTGATGAAGTTCAGAAGAACAGCATTTGAATTCATTCATCTGAAACAGAAATCTTGTGTGGCAGTATAAATGTCTTTATCATCACTTTTGATTATTTTAAAGCGTCCTTGCTAAATAAGGACTCCAAGCTTTTGAATGGTATAATGTATACTGTTACAAAAACATTTTATTTCAGACAAATATTGATCTTTGTATCTTTCTATTCATCAAAGAATCATGAAAAAAATGCAATCAGCTGCTTTAAATATTAATGATAATAGTAAGAAGAAGAAGAAGAAGAAGAATATTCAGAAATGTTTCTTGAGCAGCAAGTCAGCATATTAGAATAATTTCTGAAGGATCATGTGACACTGAAGACTGGAGTAATGATGCTGAAAATTTAGCTTTGATCACAGCAATAAATTACATTAAAAACATTTAAATTGAAAACAGTTATTTTAAATAGAAAAAAAATCACAATATTAGTGCTTTTGCTGTTATTTGGATCAAATAAATTCAGGCTTGGTGAGCAGAAGAGAATTCTTAAAAAAAAAAAAAAACTAAAAATCTTACTGTTCAAAAACATTTGACGGGTAGTGTATTTTTTTGTCTATTTTTAAATTGAATAATTTTTTGTAAAAAAATAAATATGAAATAACCCAAGAAGCAATGGATTTTTTGTTTTTATTCACCTTTAAGTATGTGGAGGACCTGCGCAAATATCATATTAACTTGTAATGAACAAGGCCTAAAGGTCAATGTCATGTTATATAATATATCAATGCATTCAGCATGTGTATGTGTAGCCTACTGCATATGGAGAACTGTTGATTCTATCATTCAAACGTTAACACTTTGTGATAAGTGGATCACATCTTTAGAAAACTAAATGACAAGTATACAATACCAACTTTTACAATAATTTTACAGTACACCAAAATATAATTGTATCCTTTTAAATTTGCTACATTTAAAATTTGGGTAGGTCAAAATCAATCATAATAAATGTGAATTTATCTCATTACATGAATGAACAAGGTAAAGTTTAAAGGTTTTTATTAACAATTAGCCTAATGAAATCGATGCAAGAGTTTTACAGGCTGTTATGATGACGAAATCAGCTCCATAGATTAGACATATTGAATATATGAGATTTAAGTTGTGGCATTTTAGCCTAGACATCCTTTACAAAAGTACAAAAACTTGTATTAGTGAAAGGAAGGACAACATCCGCCCATGTCCGAATGTGCCGTCGGAAACCATGCCTAATATATATATATATATATATATATGCGTATGCGATGTATTGCGGATGGGTGTGACTGCAGACGTCACACGTTCGCCCGATGTCTTTTGTCTGATGCCTTTTAATCTAAGTACAATTCGTCTGATGCCTTTTAACCTGAGTCTGTTTCGTATGATGCCTTTTAATTTGAGTCCGTTTCGTCTGATGCCTTTCAATCTGAGTCCGTTTCGTCTGATGCCTAATTGTACGAGACCTGACACCTGATGTCGTTTTCCCTGAGACCTGAAGCTTTTCAGTCTGAGGCACAAAGCCGTTTTGTCCAGTGACTGAAGCCTTTTTGTCTGAGGCATGACACCTTTTCATTTTATGACTGACGTCTGAGGATGTCCTAAAACGTACACTGTACGCTAGAGACTGGCTCCAAAAGGGAGTCAATCCCATAGATGCCCCATGTTAAAAGGCCCAACTTTACAGCCGAAAAAAATATGTTTACAGCCTGGTACAAAAAGTTGTTTTGGTCTATATAGCTAATTGTGCCCTTCATGTCAACTGTGAGGGGGGTGAATTTTTTTTTTTTATAACTCATCCATTTAAATTATATTAAGCCTTAAAGTTCTGCATAATTTAGGGCGTGGCCACTTGAGTGAGAGGTGGATTGCCGCTGCTGTCACCACCGTCGCACTAGGCAGGCTTGGTTTCAGCAACCAGCTCCACCCACGTCCCACCTCTTTGCCCATTTTTAATTATCCGGGAGTGACGTGCAGTGACGCGATTCCAAAATGGTAATGGCCGACTCCCACCCACCAAGAGAAACCTACGGGTGAAGTCATGGACACTACATCCATATTTTTTACAGTCTATGTGTAAGACATAGGCCTACCTATTTCAATCACCTTCTGTTCCATTCCTGTTTGTAAAGAGAGAGAGAGAGTAGGGGAGTGAAAATGAATATGTGTAAATGAAAAAAATATACACAACAAACTAAAATATTTTGTCAATAAAATAAAAGGATTAACTTTTTCAAATAAAATAATGGCATTTTATAAGAATTTAAAAAAATAATAATTTTTGAGGTTCACAATGAACACATCGCAACCATGCATGAGACGGCCCTGATCGCAAAACACAGCTATACAGTATAGTTCAAAACAATGTGTGCAAATAGATGAAACACAAACACAGCTCTCATAGAACACCAGCCAAAAAGCTTTACGATTCCTGAAATAGTAATTTCTCAACATTAAACACTGACTGTCAGTCCTTATTCACCTGTTTCTTGTGGTTTCTTTTTAAAATCCATAAAAGTAAGTAGTAAAAATTACATCACTAATGTCATAGAATAGCATAGTTTAATAATAGCAGGGCAGATTGTAATGCAGTGTTACAACCTTCCCCATCCGCGCGACTGGAATATAAAGCTGGTTAGTGTCTTCTGCTGACTTGCCAAGCATTAATAAACTATTATCATTTGGAATCCATGTGGGCAATTAAAATGGGGGCATTATGGAACCCATGGACAATCCCACGGACAATAAAGCCCATTTTTCAGCCCATTTCAAACCCACATGGGCCCCACAATCAAATGTTAGCTGGGTTAAAGCTGGGACCGAGATGGGTCTTGTGCATGTTGCCCAGTTGGGTCCCACCTTGTGACAAGTACAATCCTATATGAAATCCATGTTGGCAGTTAACATGGGGCCATTCTGGAACCCGTGGACAATCCTATATGGGGCCCATTTTTCAGCCCAGTTCATACCCATATGGGCCCCAAATACAAATGTTGGCTGAGTGTGGGTGTCCCAACAGCTGGGGATTTGGACATGCTGCAGGACTTATTTCCACTGGTCAGCACTACATAGTCTTAATACCTAACACGTACAGTTCTTTTAAGCAGGGTTTTTTACACATGACAACTGGGATTTGCAAGTGCAAATATGAGTCTGGTAGCTACTGTATATAGGAATGAGATCTGTCAAGACACATCATTATTAGGTATGCATGTCATCTAAAATCTTTGTTGGACCAATCTGTTAATAAAATCAGTGTAGTTAAAGAATAGGTAAGTTACACTGCAATGACACTTACCATCAAGCACTCAGTAAGTAGGCTTTTCACTGTATACCTTATATGCAGCAGCAATGTCTTGAAATAGGACAACCAAGAACACCCTGATATAGCTTCCCCCTCTAATAACGCCATTCAATAAAGGCAAGCTGACATTTTAATGGTTTTAGAATCATATGTTACCCCTGTACTCGTGTACTTCACTTTTGTAGATTTTTAAAGAAGTCCACTTCCAAAACACAGATTCAAATATAATGTACTCACCCGTTTGTAATCCAAGACGTTCATATCTTTCTTTCTTCAGTCGTAAAGAAATTATGTTTTTTGAGGAATTTTTCTCTATATAATGGACTGATATGGTGCCCCGATTTTGAACTTCCAAAATGCAGTTTAAATGCGGCTTCAAACGATCCCAAATGCGGTTGTAAACTATCCCAGCCGAGAACTATCCCAGTCTTATTTAGCATAATGATAGGATTTTTAAAATAAAAATAATACAATTTATTTTATTTTTTTTAATGTTAAACGCTCATCTTGTCTTACTCTGCCTGGACTGTTTTTTTTTCCAGTTCATGACAGTTAGTGTATGTTGAAAAACTGCCATCTCATGTTCTCCATCAACTTTAAAATCGCCCTATATCGCTGTTTTACCTTTCTTGTTAAGGGTGTTTGATCTTCTTTGCATGTTCACTTTGCAAAGACTGTGTCAGTACTTCTGCAGCGATGTAGGATGATTTTAAAATCATTTTTGAAGCTGAGGGAGAAAATACGATTGGATTTTTTCGACATACTGTGACTGTGATTGACCTGATAATGAATAAAGCCATGCTGTGTAAGTCTTCTGGCCAGTAATTACTGAGTAGAGTGCTTCCTCAACACATACTTCTCAACAATGGAAATCAATTTTCCAACTGTTCTTCGTCAGTAGTATATATGATACACTAAGTGTCATCTTTTTTGATTGATGACCTCCCTTTATATTAGATTTTCGGTCAGATTATCAGACTTCAAACAGTTTAGATTGCTTAAAAGTTTACAGTAGGTTCTTTACGTTTGTTATTTCTACAAAGGTAATAACAAATAAGTGTGTAATAAAACTAAAGTAGACCTTTTCAACTAGATACATATCCTCAAACAAGTCCAGTCATTAAAAATAGCTGCAGCTAATGAAGATACATTGTTAATAATAATTTTTGTCCCGCGGCATAAAGTATCTCCATTGTTAAATCCTAGTATGGCATATGTGCTAAAGCTATAGAATTTATGAATTGTGGTAATACTATGGTTAAGTTTTAAGGGTTTCACAAGTCTTATAGATCTATATGATTGTACTTTTTTTCTACAAAGATTCAATTTCAAGTAAATTCTCTAGTACATGTAGGGTCAAAACATGATAAAACAAAATAATCATGTTGACAAATATGTTTTAAGACATGCCATACCCTGTACACACACACACATTGGTTTTTATGTTTTCTGGGGACACTCCATAGGTGTAATGATTTTTTACAGTACAAACTGTATATCGTGCCATCACAAATCTTTCTGTATATAGTTTACAATGTATACAGAACAGACAGACAGTACAGACAGACAGACAGACACACACCATTCAAGCAGTTGTATAAAAGGAACTAAAATAAAATAAAATATGTGACTATATGTAACACTCAATATAAAAATAAACATGACACTTAAACACAGAGAAACAGTTACTATAGTTTTAGGTAACAGTAAATATGGAAAAAAAAAAAACCTCCTTATATTTTCCAGAGCGCTAAGAGGAAGATCTTTACACAATGATGTCCAAACATGGATGAGCAAAAATAAATCAATTAAAAAAATAATAATAATAAAATAAAATAAAATAATAATAATACAAGTAATAGTGCATCATAAATAAAAATGTGCAGTCCCAAGCATTGTCCATTGTGAAAGGGCAGACCAGTCTGCAGACCAGCTTCAGACCCTCACAGAGAGACAGGAGGGGTGAGGGAGGAGATACAGTGCACACGTGCACACACACACACAATGACGTCATTCAGAAAGGTTAACACTGCTGGCCATGGGTGGAAACACTAAAAGGCGGTTTTCCAAATTTTTCCCAAAATCATTTATTGTATATTTTATACTTTTTAATCTAGCTTGAAAATTTGAATAAAAGGTTACCAAATGTTAAATCTTATAAGATTTACTTTTATTATTTCTACAAAGGTTCACGCTACTTTTATCAGTCTAATAAATATGTGGTCAGTACGTGATGAAACGGGAATCATGCTACCAAATAAGTCTGACACAATGTCTTTAAGAAAGGGATGTTTTTGGTTTGTTTGTTTGTTTTTGTTTTTACATACAACTAAACCAGATACAGATTATTCTTTCCTTGATGCTTTTCCCAGAGGTGATTATCATTCCAGTGGAATTATTAATAATATTTTTTTTTTCAGGCATGGTACAAACATGCGATGCAGGGGGCCAGATGAAGCTTCTTAACTGAACAAAGAAAACACATTTTACATTCATTCAACATTATTTATTTATTATTTTTCACGAGTACCATGGTTTCATGCATTCTTTTTCCGGTCTGTCTATGAAGCAGGGGCAAGACACAAGGTCTCAACACAAAAAGTGAGTCTTACTGTTGTTCTGTTACATGCACATTACATTACTGTTACTATTACATTTAAAACACTTAAAGTTAAAAAAAATGTTTTTATATCAGTCGATATCGATAATTAACACGATAAATGTCAAATTTTTATTTCTTTCAAGTTTAAAGAAAGATTTTGGTACAATGTAAAAGTTGTAAAAACCAGATGGTTAATTGTGGCTTTAAACTAACTTTATAGTCAGAACATGACAATCACTTCATTTTTTCTTTTAATTATTCACACTTTTCTCAGTCATTTTTCCTTAACAAAATAAATATCTTAATAGAAAAAATCTTAGTTAAGTCTTAGCATGTTTTAATAAGTAATATTGTTTATAAAAAATAAAAATTGGATTATGTTGCCTGATAATATTAACAGTAATGTAACATATTTTTGTCTCTTAGCAATACAGATTTGATAGCAGCTTGAGTTAGAATGCAGATGTAGATTTATGTTCATTATCAAATCAGTAATATTTGTAAAAATTGTAGTGTTTTAGAGTTTTTTGATTAACCATTGCTCTTCCATATCATCCAGAGATTATGATAATAAGACAAATATAGCAGCTCAATATCATGGTAAAAATGTAATATGGTTTCTAGGTAACTGTTTGAAAAACAGTAGTCTAAATACATTTAGTGTAAATGCATAAACACTATAGCTTAATCACAAAAAAAATACTGCAATTACATTCCATTACTCCTTCAATACATTTAATCGTGTCTGCATTAATAATATAATAAAATTTGACACGAATATACCCACATTTCTGACACAATTCTGGCTTTAAACCGAGTCATTTGTGTTCTTCACTGAATTCAAGCACTTCACACTGGATCTCACATCTCTGTTTAGTGACCTAGACTCATCAGCAAATCAATGCATCTGCTCTAGTAAGTTCACGTCTACCCGAGCTGATAAACGGTACGAGTGGCGCGCATTAAATGACTAGTGCTCTTTTGTTCCGCCTTTGCCACATAAACATTATACTGAACTTTTATCAAACTCTTGTTATCGTTTATCGAGGAAATTTATATAGCGCGATAATTATCGTTATCAATTTATCAACCAGCCCTGTGATGAAACTTAACAAATATGGGCATGAGCTAACAATCGGTAAAAATACTGTCCGGACACAGAGGCAGAGACTGAAACTGAATATTCAGACAGCAAGGACCTGCCTGACTTTTTCTTAAGATAAAGACAATTAATTGGTTTATTTGGTATCTCACTTCACAAGATAACATAACAACGGTTACTCCATTACAGCACACACATCAAGTCTGTTTTAGCATACGTATCTCGTATTATTCTTCAGTATAATTGTTTAGTCTAAATACGTTTTAACAATTCTTTGTGTTTTTTTTTTTTTTTGCGAAGTTGTTAAACACGTGTAACTAATACTTCACTCACACGGTGTAGACTTTTAGGTCAGGGGACTACAATACCCAACATACAGTGGGTACGGAAAGTTAGTATTTAGTAGAAGCACCCTTTTGATCTAATACAGCCATGAGTCTTTTTGGGAAAGATGCAATAAGTTTTTCACACCTGGATTTGGGGATCCTCTGCCATTCCTCCTTGCAGATCCTCTCCAGTTCTGTCAGGTTGGATGGTAAACGTTGGTGGACAGCCATTTTTATGTCTCTCCAGAGATGCTCAATTGGGTTTAAGTCAGGGCTCTG
>JAHKKF010510771.1:0-13892 GCA_019740295.1 Labeo calbasu | reverse complement strand
CACTATTAATCCTTAAAATATCGAGGTGTCGATTCAAACACCCACGCGATCTTATTCCTGAATGACAACGATTTAGCTCTGTTACCACTGTTTCACATGGCCAGTGTCAGTGGAGCCTGAGAAGCACTTTTTGTCACAGCCCATGTTAATGAATCAGAGGGTCGGGGTAAATGTGAACGCAGAAAGAGCAACACAAACAGCCTTTTCAACCACATTATAATCATTATTTCTGTGTTACAGACATTTTAAATAATAGAAGTACTGGGATAAAAGTTTATAGTTTGGGTATAAACACTTATTGTCTACAGTAGCGATCAAAACGAAAGTATTTTAACACGTGTATGCATTGTAACGCTTATCCTCTTCCGCCAGGAGGTGGCGACAATTGCGCGTTTAAAACGTCATTGAATCATTCAATCAGGAGATTTCAATGGTCAAACAAGTCTTAATGAAGTGAGACACTGACGCCTTCATTGAATTTTTTTTATGTTTAAATGAATATATGTTTTTAGCAAAGACTTAAGCAACAGTTTGTCAGAACCACTAGTAAATTATTATTTTGTTTATTTTTCTAATCTTTTTTTTCTCCAGAATCGTGAGAGAATCATGGTCTCCAATTTATTAAAAACAACTAGGATTCTCAGTTTATTCAGAATCATGAAGCTCTTGTTTAAATGTTGTTTATTATTGCGTATAATTAATTAAAATGGAAGTTTAATTTCATAAAGTTCAAAATGCACCTTCATTTTTTTTTTTGCATTTTGTCTTTTTCAGTTGAATAAAAGACTATTTTCCCTATATATTTCATCATTGAGGAATTTCTTAAGAAAAGTTTAAAAATCTTATCTCGTCTCGTCTCGTTCTCGTGAACCCAGTCTCGTGACTCGTCTCATCTCGTGAGATAAGTGTCTCGTCACACCCCTAATATATATATATATATATATAACAACAATATAGACACAATTTGCTCTGATAATGACAAACAACAAAATTGCACATTCCTTGAAAAAAAAAATCACACTTTTATTAAAAAGATGTGTTGCATGTTGCATACGTATGTGGTATATTTAACACTTCCATTATTTATTTCAAATTTATTATTAATTCAAAACAGAAGACTTGGAGAGTGACATTATATCATATTGTCTATATATTCGCTGCAGGCTTCAACTTTAGTCATGTAGTGTGTTTGTGAATTCACATGTGGTTATAGATTTCTGTGCCTTTGTGACTGTATATCCAGACCACACCAGCATCCAAATGCAAGTTTTCCATGTCAGACACTCACAATTAACATTTTGCATTTTCTTTTTTTTTTTTATTATTTTGGACAGCAGTGAAACATGACTCTGTATTATATATTTGAAATGTGTATGTGTAGTTCAGGTGTTCAAATGTCCCCACAGGGACAGTAAAAACAGGTTTTTGGTCCCCATGTGGAAAAAAATCATACTAAATTATTTATTTATATATATGTGTGTGTGTGTGTGTGTGTGTGCACGTGTGATTTTAGACCCTGTGGCTATAGAGCACCCTTGACTCGCCTATTATTCCATGAAGTTCATCCTTAGAAAAAAGTTTCTTACAATGGCGCTGTGCCCAGAGGGACGTATACTGTATATGACAGAAAGATCCCATAATCCTTATTCTAATCCTCTGAAGCTGTTAATGTCACCCATTCTAAGGCAATCTGGCCTGGATATGCTCTTTTTGCTTCCCCTTCTCTCTCATCACATGTTGCAGAATGAGTGTGTATATGGATATGTAAGTATGTTTAAATTTTCCTTTTTGGCCATGTAAATGTCAAGTAAATACATTTGTGATCCATGCTTCTAAATTTGGAGCCAAAAGCACCTCTTAATTAATTTGACCATGTATGAAAGAAATAATTATGCAACTTACTACACTTATTATTTAAAAATTATTTAAAACCTAATCTCATTGTTTTCAAATATAATGTTTGTGCATGTAATGCAGGGATTTGAAGATTTTAAGTTAATTTTTAAATAATTTAACACATGCATACTCAAGGTGCTGTAAAATGCTGACATAGACCTGCTTATTTGCACATTCTATATTAATTAGTTATTTAAATTAAATAAAGTAGCTACATTACTAAGGAACAGTGAACAGCCTGCAGTTAAATAATTAAATATATATTACGCGGTGGAAGAACTATTTAATTTGTTTATTAATCTAAATTATTTTTAATCTCCTTATTAAAAATTGCAAAACTTTGTTCTGTATCCTGAGACTGCAATGTAGTTTGTATTTTGTTCTGTTGTATTTGTATTTCTTCATGTTTTTCATGTGTTTTCTTGGTTACAGATTACCCTTACCTTGTTTGTTTCTTGTTATCCTGTGTATTTATATCCCTCTGTTTCATTCATCTTATGCTTAAATGTGTTTTGGTACAGTATGCTGTATCGTTGCTCTGTTGTCTTGCTCTTGTTTTAATTCTTGATTTAACTTAACTCCTAGGCATTTTTGCTAGTTACAACGAATCCATTCCTCATCTGAAAACGTCCAATAAGAGAAGGATACTGAGATGAATTAATTAGTTTTCATTCAGTCAAGTGTCATGTCTTAAATCACTGATACTCAGGGGAGGAGTTTTTTAAGTCAACCTATTCAAATGTTACCTGTATATTATATTTTAAAGTGGTCCTATTATGCTCTTTAACAGAGGCTTGATTTTGTTTTGGGGGTGTACTAGAACATGCATTCATGCTTGGTGGTTCGAAAAACGCATTATTTTTAACATAATTTACATTATTACAATACATTTCTCCCAGCCTGGCACAAATGACTCGATTAGTTCCAGGTTCCGCCTTTCGAAAAACAAAATGTGTTGTGATTGGTTAGCTGTCCCACTGCGTTGCGATTGGCAAACAGCTTAGACAGTGTTTCAGTACTGCCACGCCCCTTGGCAAAGAAGCAAGTTCCGTGTACAACTGTTAGCGCAAGCTATTAAAGTGATTGTTACATTTTAAATATGGCTATTTTTCTTACCAAAACGCATCGATTCGCTACAGGAGGCCTTTATTAACCCCCCGGAGCCATGTGAGGCAAATTTTAATATAACACAAGATTGCATTTGTCTGAAAGAAAGTCATATACACCTAGGATGCATGGAGGGTGAGTAAATAATGTGCTCTTGGGTCCTATCATCAGCCTGCGAGATCGCCAATACATGATATTATCGTGCTAATGTATTTAATTATTTACATATTTTGTTTCATTACCCGAGGCGGGATTTAATTTAATGATATTCTAGTGGGGCGCGTTGTGACATCATTGCATGCGGAAAACAAACGTTGTAGTGCAAAGGAGCCGTTCATTGTAGTTCTTGAAAAGGGATTTTTTAAAAACGAAATATCTCCCTTTGGAGTGGACTTTTGAGATTTGTAACTTTGTAGATTTTTTTTATGCCCAAAGATACACACCACACACTGACTAAAGTTCAAAAACTGAAAAAGCATAATAGGACCCCTTTAAACTTCAGCTAAGAAAAAGATAATTACACTGTTGACCCATCCCTTACACCTTAACCCACCCTTAAACCTATACCACCAGACCTGTCCCTAACCTTACCCGTATCCCACCTTAATATAAGCAAAAGTGTTCTGCAATACAATATGACAACATTAAGTACTTTGTACTTTTTAAATCCATTACATTGAACTTCCAGTAATGCTCAGAACAAACACATTCAAAACACGCACACCTGCTCCATGCTGATTAGTGAATGTTGGTTCAATGAGAAATTATGATTTGAAATGATTATATATTTTAAGTTGCAGCAAAGTGAAAATCACAATGGACAGTGCTACTCTTCAGCACCACAAAAAAAAGTAGAAAAAAAACCCCAACATATCTCTTTCTCACACTTATTACAATCCAGTCTGACTTTATATCTTTCATACTAAACTTCTTATTGAGAACTGAGGTTTAGATGTTGATGTTTTATTGAAAATAATCAAGTTTGAAGTCACCATTGTGGAGATGTTTGATTTAACTGGGCTCTTGATTCTTTAATACTTAACACCGGTTTTTCTCTGATTGTTGCAACTGTGTATTTCTAAGGCACATTTGTTATTGCAGCAGTTATGAGAAACTCTGATCAGATCTTGTTTACTTATTGACCTAGTCCTCATGTAATGTCAGACTCATAGGTCATATCAGGAATCTGTTGTCTAAGAATGTTAGCTGTTAGTCTCATGATGTCATGATAATCAGATATTGTGATTTTTATCTTTTATTATATAGAAAGTGTTTTGAGCTGTGCCTTTTTGACTCACACAAAGATCAAGAATTAGTGCATGAATCTCAACAATGGTGACATAAGCTGTTCTGCCAATCAGGTTAGATCTCCTGACTGTTATACTTCAATAAAAAGCATAGGGTGGTTGGTTGGTTGGTTGAATTCAGTTATAATCAGTAATCTTAAATAATTTATTTCATTTCAACAAAACCAGTTATTGTAGCTGTTACCACATGAAGTACAATTTCTAAGTTGAACCAACAAAATATTTTTTTCAGTGTAAGAAACCGTGAAACCTGCATTAATCCACCAGACTTGCAAACAACATTAAACATCATTATTTATCTTAGGCTGAAATTCTACAGCACTCACTCTAAATAATTCAACACAAATGGGTTTGAACCTTATTTTGTTTAGAGGGCAGACCTGAGGCCAGGGTAGCAGAATGTGCAGGTGAGAAAACTTGAATATTTATTATATGGCTTCCATTTGGTGGGATGAAGGGATGAATAGCATGTTTACCTTGCAGCCTTCACAGGCACTGACACCATAGTGGTACCCCGAGGACTTGTCCTGGCAGACGAAGCAGGGTTTGTAGACACGAGGAGGGGGTAGAGGTGATGGTGGACTGGGGACCAATTCCTCAGAACTGGTGCTCTGAGTCTCAATGGCTGTAGGGGCAAAAAAGAGACAAGAAACATAACTGATGATGATTAAGATGAAAAGCGAGTCTGAGAAAACTGAATAATGTAAATGCTAAATGTAGGCATATACAGTTGACTTGTATCTGACAAAAGCCTAGAGACCTGGTTTTAACTGTGCCTTGAAAGACTTTAGTCCAGCATACAGCTCTAGTCCAAGTGAAAACCCAGTGAGCATAACTGCTTTCCAAGGCAGCATGCTAAATAGATTAAACGTCCTAAGTGACTCTTTTGGACTGATCTCACACTTGGACACTCACACTTGCCTTCATTATACAGGATACATGCAATGCCGCCTCAGAATTTGGCCAGAATTATGCATCTTACGATGACACTAAGGCACTTCCAAAAGAACTGGAATGGTAAACTGACTCCATAATAATGCAAAAGTCTTGCATTTGGAAAACGCAGACGGAATCGCGAAATCCAGTCATAAAAACGGAATTTACTGAATAAGGCGGAATGTCACAGAATTTGTCAAAGTTTGAATGAATTAATCAAAAGTAGGTCATTACACTTAAATCAAACCGCAATATGGACTAGTATCTATAAATACTATGCCGCAAAAATACCATTTAAATGTGAATCCTGCATGTTCTGCATGTCTCTGTTTTAATGAATGGAGCAGACAAGCGGTTTTGTTTACTACACACACTGAAACGCGCGTGACACTTGCGGTGATTTCAGCATTTGACCGTTCCATTTTAGGAAAACTAGCGTTATATCATATACACACAGAAATGTAAAGGTAGACACGGCAACCCGTCAAAATAAAAGTCTGGTTTAACTTGAAGACATCGTGCCAGAAATGTATTACTACTATTACTACTACTACTAAAAATGAAACAAACATTATTTTTAGGGTATAATCACACAACATTTCTTCCATGTTTTAATTTTAGTAGTAAATTCCCCTTTGTTTGCCAAAAAAAAAAAGTTTGCTTAATTTTTTTTTATTTAAATTTCATTTTAAATACGCAACACAGAATTTCTGAGGGCAAAAAAAAACTTTCATAAGGCTATTTTAAGAATAAATTTGAATAAATTAAGTATGCATTCAAATAATTAGACATGCTAAAACAGAATTTGATAACAATAAAACATGGTGAGAAAAAATAAAACATTTCATAGGGCCCTAAACATGTCATTTTTGTTAAACCTTTATTAAATTGACGTGAAATTGTATAAGTTTCATGATTTTAATTCATTAGACATGCTCTGTGATTAATACACTTTTATTTACCATTAAAAAGGAGTTGAGAAAAATTCAAACGGAAAAAACAAAATTTGGAAAAACATAAAACAGATTTCATAGGGCCCTAATGTCTTTTGTCTGTCTGTCTTCACCTTGTCCTGTCTACATTTCATCAGATAAATCAGATAAATCGTATTTCAAGTAGGCTTTGTGTACTTCTTTTTCACAAGGTAGACTCATAGGCTTCAAGTATCTTGAATCAACCACACACAAGCAGTCCACAAAGCCATTATCAATAGATCAGCCGGCAGCGCCAGTAGTCATGTACTGTACTTCACTACATGCAGATCTGCTGATCAGATTATAGCACTCCACCACGGTCAAATCAGTTATCTCATTCACTTGCTTCTATCCATCAGAAATTATATCTTCCCCCTGCATGTTTTTAACCCAAACCATCCCAATTCAAAATCCCTCAACAAATAAATTACGTAGGCCACATTGGCCTTCATCAAAGAGCAGCCCTGTTACAGTATGTGTGATTTCTGGCTGAAACTATGGCTGGGTGGTGTATTGCTGAAAATGGTATATTTGCTCTGAAATGGGCTTTCAGGCATTATTTGTATCATTCAAAGTATTACAGCATAAGGTTGCAACATTAGGCTGAACAAAAAAGAAGAGGTCAGAATATGTTTTGAAAATGCTATAGAAACAAATACAAACAAGTTGGTAAGTAATGATTTATACATTTATAAGCAACAAAATCATTGCAAATACACTGTAAATGTTTAATATATTGCCCAGCTGTAGCTGACGGCTATGTTTCTGAATTATTAAAGTTGGATTATAGGACAAGATAGACTGATTTCAATCTGTTGGATCTTGATGGAATCATAGTAGCACATGGCTGATAGCCACAAATCAAACAGCAGGCCTCTAAACAGCGCTCTGTCTCTATGATCCAAAGCAACAAGACTTGCTCGAATTGATTTTTTTAACGCACTTCTGAGCACATCAGTTTAGTAAACAACATTACTGAGGACAAACGACTGTCTTGTTTGAGAGAGTAACAGGATAAAGAGACTATGCTTATTGTCAGTGGACGAGATCGATCCCTCAAGCAAAGCGTTGTGTAGTTGTGTTTGTGTGTGCAGAAGAACAAGGGTACGCTGCTGAAGCCGAATTAGCCTCAGGCTTAAGATGGTTAATTTTCCAAGAGACCTTGACCAGGTCTGTGTTTACATTTAATTCAGCAGTTTTAGGAGTATGAAGATCTTTTAAATGCTCTTTATACTTGACAACCTGCAAAACAAAGAGATCTGTTTTCTTCTTTGGGAAAACAGATGCCTTTGGAGATTATAAAAAGCCTTTTATAAGCCTTTGTTTGAATATTTTTAAAGTTTTTCAAACGGAAATAAACTTTTCAACAGCACTAAAGTTTAGGGATGTCAGCTGTTGTCAAAAAGTGGTCCTGATCCTCCAAATGAACCTCCACAGCAGCAGACTTTTAGTCCATGCAGGACTATTGTGTACACCAGTCCACCAAACCCATGGCCCATACTGAGATTATTTGAGTTGGTTTTTTTTATTTTTTATTTTTTTTGCATTTTTTCCATACTGCCTGTCCTTACAAAAAAGTTGTTTAAGTGGTTAAGTGTGGTACTAGTATGTAGTAGTCAACATTTGAAGTGGATCAAAGTTCATCAAAGTTGTCCTAAGACAAGAACAGGTATGGTTTTGGTTTTAGGACAACTTTGATGAAAGGTTTTGATCCACTTCAAATGTTGACTACTGTATATATCTCCACTCAATGAGCAATAGCTGTACCGAAGCCAGTGAGGTGACAGATAACTTCTCACTTGTTCTTTGCAAGTATCTGCTATGTTAGCTATTTTAGCTATTTTAAAGGATCACTCCACTTCCAGAATAAAAATTTCCTGATAATTTACTTATCACCATGTGATCCAAGATATTCATGTCTTTCTGTCTTCAGTTGCAAAGAAATTAAGTTTTTTTGAGGAAAGCATTCCAGGATTTATCTCTATAGTGGACTTTAATAGTGCTCAATGGATTGAAGGCTAAAAATGCAGTTTCAGTGCAGCTGAAAAGGATTTCTACACGAGAAATATGGGTCTAATTGATATACTTTTTAACCACAAATGCTCATTTTGCACTAGCTCTACCTCACACAGTACATAGTAATGTTGGAAAGGTCATGCATCACGTAGGTGCAAGTACCAACCCAGTGTTTACAAAGTGAATATTTGTGAGTACAAAGTACAAAGTGAGTACGCATGCGCATCGCATTTCAGGTTAAAATGTATATAAATTCGCTAGATAAGACCGTTATACCTCAGCTGGGATCGTGTAGAGCCCTTTGAAGCTGCATTTTTAACCATCAATCTGTTGAGCACCACTTAAGTCCATTAAATGGACAGAAATCCTGACATTTTTTCCTCAAAAAACGTAATTTCTTTGCAAATAAAGAAAAAAAGACATGAACATCTTGGATGACATGGGGGTGAGCAAATTATTAGGCAATTTTTATTTTGGAAGTGGAGTAATCCGTGTTAAGTAACATGAATAGCTATGAATAGTATTAAAGATCTTAAAAGAGCTCATATTACTCAGTTTTAAAGGTAATTAACTGTACATCGCCAAATATTAGGTAGAACTGACCAAATTTACATTATGTCATAGCTATTTGTTTATGGGATGACATTAAAATGAAAGGTACCCTGTCAAACTGAGTGACTTTTTAAAGCAATGTGATTGCTTTCCAAGACCAAGACCTTTTTATACATACAGCTGAAAATTAAGAAAACTCAACACACGAGAAAAGCTCCAGAAGATACTATGAAGCATAACAACTACGTTTGCATGTCTGTATGTATACTCATGGAAGATAAAAACATTATAAAAAACATTGACAATGACAATGCCTTGTATGAGTCAAGGACTTTCGATCCACAAAATCCATTATTCTCCATTATTACATAATACTCAATAAATAATAATATATTTTTTTAAATGCACCAGACAACCCAATCAGCAAACCAGCAACACATTTCCAGATGTTTCACCCTCATAGAACAAAAATATATTTCTATTATTTATGATAAATATATACCCTTGTGCAAAGAAAATTTTCTTTAAATATGAATGATTAATATATTAAATAATTTAACAGCAAATATACAGAATAATATGCTGTTAATATATTGCAATATTTTGAATAATGCACACCTGCATGTACTGAAGTATTTAGCAAAAAGACTATCATTGTGCTGAAGAGCATGCATCCTTTACTTTTTAATTAAAGCAATTTGTAGTTTTAATACTGTTGGTCAATCGTTAACCACAGGCTCTACTCTTCAGCACAACGATAACCCCAAAAATCTGACATACTAGAAACCCTTTTAAATTCCAAAATAATAGAACTAATAATAACGGAACACTAACAGATCTCCCCCTATATTAATACTAAACAAAAACACATGAAATAACATTTAATTCTAACATTGTATCTCCTTTAACACACAATACACAATTAAGGCTACCCTTACAAAACAAAAACACATGGATATAGTTTTACAAAACTTTATGAATATTGCATATAATGCTATTTTTGTGTTCATTTCTTGATATTTTGATATGTATCGATATGTATACATGCATATATTGCAGTCTATTGATAAATACGAAATGTTTAAAATCACATTATATTTTGCAGTACATTCCCATATATTTTTGTTTCTCAAGGGCACAGCTCTAAGTCCACATGAACAGGATAGATAAATCTGGCTACAGTCTCTGTTTAAGCACACATTGATTGCGTACAGATGAAGTCTCTCTGCGAATGCTTGATCTGGCCGTTTGGACAGATGAACGGCTCTTATTGATCTCATATCTCACTCGTGCACCTCCCCAGTGACGCTCCTGTGAGGGAAGCCTGATTAAATTAATGAGGGCAGCCTGACATTTGTTTTCATTTGAGTCAAGACTATTAGTGCCGCGGCTTGCGGTAGAAAACAATGCTTTCCATCTGGAGAAGAGAGTCACTGGTAGTATCCATGTCGGTGTGCGCAATATTGCTCGTCTGTTTTAATTGTCAAAGACCACCATGAAAACTGAAGTGTCGTCTGCTTAACATGTGGGGTAAAGGTGCACATCTATCCACCTTATGTGCAAAACTTCATATAGAAAGGCCTCAGCCAAGGCTCAAACCAGGGACCTTCCTGCTGTGAGATGACAGCGCTACCCACTGAGCCACCGTGCCGCCTTACGGCAGCACATTTATAACGAAATCATAATTGTAACACTGTAGGCAAACAACCATTCTTCCATTATAACTCTGGGTTATTACACCAGAGAGAAGAAGAAAAATGACATCTGCAGAATATAAATAATCATTCTTACATTTCACTCATTACTGTTTATTTGAAACGCAATGCAGAGACGAGCGGTTCGGGCCACCTGCGGACACATGAGGCACATAAAGACATTTCCATTTACTCTTTCTGGTGGCAGGCTGCATTCACCACATGAGGTGCATAGGAACCTCTCTCCATTTTCTGGGCGATTAAATCTCATCGAAGTGGCCGGGCGACTTCCCGCATGCTAACATACACAGAGCAGCCAATAGATGAGTAAAGGACAATGACATACAGGCCAGAAAGAGGGCAGCAGAAACGGTGAGCTGTGCTGTTAAAGAGAAAGTCTCATGGCTTGTCTCACTGAACTCTTACCCTCTGGCTGAACCCACCGCAGGGTCAAACAGGAAACTCTCACACCCATTCCAGACTATTCACTCAATGGGGGGAAAACAAACTGAAAACAGCACTGCTGATGCACACAGTCAACCCAGAGACAGGTTTGACTGGTCGACTGCCACAATTGAGAGAATGGGAATGAGAATAACAATTCTGAAGGAATACGCACAGGATACTATTGGAATTTCAACCAATCAATCCTAAAGGGATTTGCAAATGAATCCAAATGGGGATTACGGCGTAAAACTAAAAACGTAAAACAAAACTAAAACTTTCAACAAATTCACTTCAATCTTGAACGGATTTCTGGTACAATTCCCAACAGGATAAAGTACTTCTGCAGGACATCAAAAGAAATTTTTAAAAAACTTAAAACTACAACAGTTAAAGCAAGTTATTATCTTAATAATATACTATTACTAGTATACTACTATTAGTATGGTACTAGTAATATAACAATTTTTTTTATGTTTTTATTAACTACTAATAAGAAGTGAAGTGTTTAATAGATCATTTTTATTTTTATACTTTTATTAAGTTATTTTATTTTCAAGAAATTTGGGCATGGCTCAGGGTAACATTACGTGTACATTGTGAAAAATTACAGCTTGCCAATAAACTTTCATTCCACATTAATCGGAAGAAAATTTATTAAAAATAAAAGATGAACAATTAGCACCACAAGTGTCCATAAATAGAACTATCACAGTGTTTCTTAGTACATTCGGACGGTAATTGTTTCTTATGGGGACGTAAGTGATTTTCACCATTTACAGGAGGTAGTCTGTGATTTAATTGCCGTCCGAATCCAGGATGTCAGTGTTTTTCTCTCACCACCCCGGCTGAATTACCAACTGTTGTTTGACGAACGGCAAAGTTGTGTGGTAATTTAATTGTCGTCCGAATCCACATCTCTGAGTTTACGAGAAGAAATCGATTCAAAATGCAATGTTTAATACCTTTTTGACTACTGCCAAACGCTGTACGGTAACTGTTGTACTTTGCTGTAATTTGCATGCATATTTATTTCTGAAATGCTAATAAGAACAATACTTCGTAACTGCTCCACCACAGCGAGTGGGAGCAGAAAAGCACGTAAACATTCAAAACGGGTCTTTATTATGGCAGCAGCAGGTATGCAATGCAATTGTAAAATGTGTATTATAAACAGACATTATATTGTGTACATATATACACAACTATAGTGTGTCTATTTTCCTATTTTTAAACAGGAGATTTAAATAATAAAATAGGATTATATATTATAAAATATGATTGGAATAATATGGATACATTTTCCATAATAATAAGTATTTTTAAAAATGTATTTTATTTATAGCAGACAATCATGTGAGCAGCGCATTCCTGGGTTTGTAGGATCACAGAACTTGCTTCTCCACTGTGAATAAATCGTCATCCGAATTCGTGAGTTTGATCACTGAGGTGAATCTATTATTGAGGTAAATTTGACACTGAGGTAAATTTATTTTTACAGATGTCCATATGAGAAACAATTACCGTCCAAACAGGGCTTTTGTCTGCTTGGTGTGTGTCTCTTAAAATGTGCCTCTTTTGTTCTGTATGCCATACAAACAAAAGCAAATGTCTCCATAGTGGTAACATAGCACATAGTATAACCACAAAAAACAAAGACAAATGGAAAGAGAGAGAGTGAGAGCGGGAGAGAGAGAGAGAGAGAGAGAGAGAGAGAGAGAGAAAGAGAGAGAGAGAGAGGGACGAAGAGCGGAGCGACAGGCATTTCCTGTTCGTCCCTGAGAGAATGTTCCTAAAAGTCTGGAGTCTCTGAGGGCAAATAGTTATGTGATCATAGCTTAAACAATGTAGCTCGGCCGCCAAATATATTTAGTGCTGTTTGTTCAACATTTGAACTAACTGAAAATACAATACAGTTTTGGTGTGAGTTATCAGGTGTCTAATGAATGTTTGCTGTTACTTCTCTAAGCAATCAGACTTTTTACATGGTGAACAATGGACCTTCTTCACACATGGAACATCTTAAGTATTTTGTTTTGCATGTGCAAACAACAATGTAGTTTTTCTTTACAGCCATGCATATATTTAAGCAGAATTTTAGTACAGAATGACCCACAGCACCCCACAAAACCACATACACACAAACACGACCATGCCGAGGAAACAGTCTCATGCAGCATACACAAAGGTGGACTGTGAAGAAAATGAAACGGTCTCTTCTTCACTCCAATTGATGCGTCTTCACCATTTAACATGTTTCAACTCAAATGCTGAAACAACAGTTTATAGAACGCAAGTGCTAAGCATCTAGCTGTAACATTTTCACACTGCATCGTTTCACTCTGTACAAGTTTGGCTCCACAATGCAGGATTAAAGGAGAAGTCCACTTCCAGAACAACAATTTACAAATAATTTACTCACCCCCTTGTCATACAAAATGTTCATGTCTTTCTGTCTTCATTCATGAAGAAATTATGGTTTTTGAGGAAAACATTTCAGGATTTTTCTCCAAATAATGGACTTCATTGGTGCCCCGATTTCGAACTTCCAAAATGTAGTTTAAATGCGGCTTCAAAGGGCTCTAAAGCAGGGGTCTCCAACTTCTATTTTTAGACAGTTATACAGTGTTATCGGCATTTGTTGAAGTAGATTTGTCTCTTGTCGTCTCTGAGAGAATATGCGCCATTAATGCAGCATTAGAAAACTTAGAAATTAGAACGTTTTTTTACTGTTGCTTTGCGTATAGTGAATTGACTGAAGTTAAGACATTCACATTTTCACGTTTCTTGTGTGATATTCATTGACTCGCCTACATAGTTTAAAACAGAAATATTTCCAATATTGCGACGTAACCGCAAACTCCCATGTGTATGTATCTTAAATGCGGGGAGACATGAAAGAGGAATCAACTCGGTATGCCACGCTGTCTGAAACACGTCTCTATGCTTGTGCGCGCTTTGGGTGT
>JAHKKF010510768.1:0-19006 GCA_019740295.1 Labeo calbasu | reverse complement strand
TAAACATCAATTTATTGTAAATTGCTTAGCAGTATTATACTGTAATTCATTTTACAGCAATTAGCGGCTATTTTACAGGATTTTATTGGCAACTTTTTTACCAGTAAATTATTGTAAATTCTACAGTATGTTCTTTACAGTGTGAATTAAGCGCTTTTACCCATTTTTGAACTGTCACAATTGGCATATAATGCAACAAAGACTGAAAAAGTCAACAGTTTTTTTTTTTTAAGACCTACCAATCTGTGTAAAAATAAAATAATCATACTACCATCTTTATTAAGGCATGTTAACCCCATCTGGTTCCAAATCTCAAGTGAAAACTGTTTCTAATGATGATGCTGCCATCTTACTAAAGGCATGTTCCCCTTTATAATTTAGTTACAAATCTCAGGTGAAAAATTGTAATTTTCACTGGCTTGATTCACTAATGAATAAGTAGCAGTACACCCCTCTTTACATTAGGGCTGGACATTATATCGTATATATGTAATAACGTCACAATAATTTTAAAGACGATGTAAAATTTGAAAATATCGTGAATATCGAATATTTCAAATTAAAGGATACTTTCCCAAAAGAACGCGCCCAAACTCCAATATTACATCCCCTTTACGTATTACTGTGCAAGAGACTTGAGGCGGAGGTACTCTACACGCCTCTACTACGCAAGCTTTCATGAGTGCAGTTACCAGATATCAAGAGTTCAAATCCCCGAATCAGAGCTTTGCTGTTACAAGGATATCTGAATTGTTTGAGTCTGTGATCGCTGAATAAACGCACTTACTCAACCGGTGCTGTTTGAATAGAGAAACACAGGCTATTGCAATTTGGAATTACTATTAGGATGGTGGTGGAGCACCCATGAGGCACATTTCCTGAAATTTGTAACATTAGCTAAGAAATACCTATGTGTTCCAGCAACTAGCTCCCCATCTGAGAGGGTTTTTAGTGCCAGTGGGAACGTAGTTTCATGTTACAGAGCTTCTCTTAAACCAGAGACAGTTCACAGACTTGTGTACTTAGCTAAAACTTATCCCAATTTAATTATTTCTCCCAGTTGCACAGTGTAAGTTGACAGAATGCACTTTCTGTACTTGTTTTGCACTACTTCAGTTACATATACATATGTTCACTTAACAAAAAGCAGTAAGCGATGACTAGTTTTTTTTTTTTTACTGCTTAAATTTGCACTAAACATATTTACATTGTAACAGTAGCTGTTCTATCCAAATTGTTTTTGTTTGTTTTTTTAATAGGGGAAAAAGAAAAAAAATGTTTTTTTTATTATTATTTAAAAGGCAATGGAAACATATCGAGATATATATCGAATATCGCAAAAACAATATTGAGATATCAATTTTTTTATATATATTGCCCAGCCCTACTTTCCATTAGTTTGGGAATACGAAACAATTATAACCATGGGCGACATTAGGGGGGATGGCTAGTCATCGCCGTTGTCAGCCACGCTGCAATTGGAGTGGTTAGCCATTAAGCCCAGGCCCGGTTGTACGGAGGAACAAGACGGTTCTAAATACCTTCAAACGAAAGCAAAAGCAATTGAAAATCTGGCAAACTATTCTCGGCCCGAGTCCGACCCGAGCCCGTCTTTTATCCCCCTTCTCCCAAAACAGCTTATACTACTATTTCATCTATTAAAATAGTTTAGTTTACTATGCAATGGCAAAGTGATTATATTTCGTTTAAAGTTCATTTAGAAAACGTTTTGAAGCTTTTTTTTGTTCGTTAAATAAAAGTTTTTGTTTTTAAAGTAACGACAAAGCGGTCAGTGTAAGACTGATCATAGTCTGTTTGATAAATTTTGCATTCTCAAATCATCACGACTTGCCTAAAATAAATATATATAAAACAGTTCAAGTATAAAACAATGTTAGTTTAAACGTTAAACCTAGAAAACTGTGTGCTGTTAGGCGCATATCCACTCATTTGTGCGGAGAGTGGAAGCTAAAGCCGGACATGGAGGTGCCAGCGCGATCACTTACATTTTTTTCAGTGGAAACAATTAAAAATATTCCATCATTTTTGCTGATAAAAGTAATACATCATTCGGAACTGTAAAGGGTCTACTTTTATTTGTTTGCACTCACAATATCAACAAAACGTTGCAAATGGCGCTTCTATAAAAGAAAGGAAACAAACATTATGCGCTTTCTGTCGTCTCAACAGGAGCGCTTCACAAAAATGAACCGAAACTCAGCGAATACATACCTCACAGACATGTTACATATATCTATAGAAAAATTTAAATGATAACTTAACGAAATAAAGCAAATCGAAAACAAAAACTCTTTCATTATTTCAATACTCTGTAAATATGCATTTCTCTGTAAAGGCGCATCCAAAGAGGAGATGGCGAGTCAGGATCAACAACTTCATCCTAGCGACACTGACTCAGAAAACACTAGTCTCCTAGAAAATCTCCTTACGACTTCACCCAGACACAATAATGGTAATAACTTCTGCCGGTGCTTATCGGCAAGCTTTACCCTATTGCGTGGGCTTGAAAACGGAACTGTTCCAGCTGCGCTCAAGACACGCTCGCTGCTGCTGCTGCTGCTGACGGAGACAAAGCACCTTCCGAGCCGGTCTCGAAAGTGAAAGCAAAAGTGAAGTCTCGCGTTGTGTCCACCAAAAACAGGCCCGAAGCCTGGCGCGCTTCTTAACTATGATGTGAAAATTGGCCCGAAGCACGGCCCTATAGGGGCGTAAAAAAGTCGAGGCCCGTCGGGCTTGGGCTGAAATGCAGGGCTCTACCGGGACATATCAACCAGTAGCCTAATTTCATTGCCAGTAACGGACGGTAAAACTCAAAGGTTATTCTTGACTGCGCTGTATTGCTTTGGTGCGTGGCAATAGGATAGGGCATTGTTTTGATGCTTATCCGAAAAAGTATTTTTCTTTCACCCATTTTTTTTCTGCCCCCCCCCTGACTCAAGAGTCAAATTTCGCCCATGATTATAACGCAGTAGCTTACAAAGCTCTCATACCTGTGTTACTCTTTGCACCAAGCAGTCGTCAGCATACGTTCCTTTGTGTGAGCAAGGTAATCGATCAAAGCGGGGATCTTTGGCAATCCTACAAAAAAAACAAACAAACAAACAAACAAACAAAAAAAAAAAAACCAGAAAATCAGCATAAAAATCATGGGGGTAAAAATAGCCACTTTCATACATAAAACCACAACAAAACGCCAATTTGACCTTTTCTGGTAAATGCATCATATCTACTATGCACATATGCAACAGCTTTCTTTTATCCTCACTGTTACCATTCCAGATGCTGACGACTTTTGATTAAACCACCAAAAAAAGCAATTTAGTATCCTGGAAACAGGGCTTCTCTGTCACTCGGTCAATTTCCGTGATTTTTTTTATAGAATTTGTGGGTGTCAGCGAGCCGCTATCAATATGCAGGAGGCTCCTAGACCTTCTGAGAGAGGTGGAATGTCTATCATCCACAAATCACAACAGAAATGCTGTTGACTCCATGATGTCATCAAACTGGACTAACTGTTCGAATGTCATTTACAGCAAATGACGTCTTATGACCACTGCAGTGGCACGCACTGCAACCACACTGAAATTTTACTGCAGTTACTCCTATTTAAACCAGCAAATGCTGCAGATTTGCCAGCATTTCAAAAACTGATCCTGTTCACACATGATCTCTAAACAGAAAAATGCCTTTTAAATTACAACACTGTGACAAGTCTAAGCATGACATGCTAAGGGAAAACAAAGCTAGTTATTTTTCCTATGAGTAGAGAGTACTACAACAGAACACATTTCTGCAAGATATTTATCATGCATAGGCATTTATTTGTGCATTAAATTATATATTTTGTCTATGTGTATTTGTGTAATGTACATTGAACTTACATACCAGGTATAATATATCTGTTCATTTTGTTCTGTGAAATAGTGAACTGTAGCATGCATTTGTGGAAACATTTGATGCTTTTAACTCAAAGAAAGCAAAATAAAACTGACTGCATCAGAAGTCTTAGTTATGCTCTCTGTCTCACCTCTTTCCCCTCCACTTCAGAGATTACTGCGTCCACTAAGCATTTTTTTTTTTTTATTTAAATGTGTGGTGGGAACTAATCAGTTTCATGAACCTTTAAGAGCCAAGGTGATGTATAGTTTTCAACATGATGACCTGTGTAAATTTTGTCCTCTGGGAGGACAAGACAGGATAGTCCTTTCCTACTAACTGCATCTAATATTTTATGAACAAAGTAGAATGAAAGTTGATTTCTAGTGTTCTAGTTGAGAAAGGCATGTTTGTTGCTCCTGATGCTTGTCTGCTGTGTTATATTACACAATGCACTGTGTTGTTAGGATGACTATGTTTTAGGAAATATTTTTTTAGGATTAACTGCCTCAGAGATCTAACAGCGATAAACAATGACAAAATGATTAATATGGCCAATCAAATCAGAGAAGACAAGCTTTAATGTTCAAGAAATTATGGTTTTTGAGGAAAGCATTTCAGGATTTTTCTCCCTTTTTCGCCCCATTCCCAGCCGAGGTAGAAGGGTTTTATCTAGCAAAACGATCTGTCATTTATTTTGACAATAAACATATGTTTACTTTTTAAGCGTGACCTTTCGACGTGATTCAATAGTACGCAGTGTCATGGTTGCGCATCCCAGAACCTGTGCTACACAAGCTTTTATGCTTAAAAAGTATACAAATTTTTATTTTCTGAAAAAAACAAACAAACAAAAAAAAAAAGATCTATCCTTTCGCTAGATAAGACCCTTCTTCCTCAGCTGGGATCGTTTAGAGCTCTTTGAAGCTGCATTTAAACTACATTTTAGAAGTTCAAAATCGGGGCACCAATGAAGTCCATTATATGGAGAAAAATCCTGAAATGCTTTCCTCAAAACACAATTTCTTCATGACTGAAGACAGAAAGACATGAACATCTTGGATGACAAGGGGGTGAGTAAATTATTTGTAAATTGTTGTTCTGGAAGAGTTCTCCTTTAAGAGTGTGCATATTTGAAAATAAAACTATAATTTGCAAATACTTAAACTTGATTTAGCAAACAATACTTACTTTAGTTTTTCATTATTCCCTTTCAAATCTTTAATTTAAACAAATAAAAAAGGGCATTTAAACAAAAAGGATTACTACTATGCCCCTGCCCCCAAATATTGATTTGGTGCCCAGTGTTCAAGACACTGTTACTGTTATATGCTAGTCGTGTAAGTGTGCATTACCGCAAAGCCACTCGATACTTCATCCCTAATTTCTCGAGCTCAGCCATCACACAGTCCGTTATGCAAGGTACACCTAAATAACACAACAAAATAAATGCACAGAAATGTATTAGCTTGTAAACTACAAATCTATGTTATAAGTTTAGTTTGAATGTGTATCCTCTTATATGAAGATCAGGGGCTGTATGCATAAAGCGCTTATATTAAAAACATTTATTTTACTAAATACAGGGAATTAAAACTGGCCTTCTCATTTAATTAATCAAAAATATAACCTGTTACTAAAATACCAAATAATTAACGAATTAATGGTGAGAATTAATACTATTACTTCATACCCTTGCAAACATTTCAGAGATTGAGTGTGGCCATTTTTTCTGTACATCAGTATAGTTCTTATGCCACAACACTTTGGTGTCATCTATTCTTAAGAGCATTTCTGATAAGTTTTATGCATATAACCCCAGATCGCATATTATAAGTAATCAGTTAAGAAATTTTGATTCTAAAAGTTCACAAACAACTTCTTGCAATTGCTCCCCATCTACAGGGAATCATTTGTGATCCAGTCACTGTCTGAATGGGTTGTAATTTTTCCATTTTGCTCTATTTTCTCTCTATCGCCATCTGGTGTTCAAATTAAAGCATAACATTGCATGTTAGTTGCCTTTAAACAGTTCAGTTCAGTTTTTGAAGTGGTGATTGCCCAGAAGTCAGCAAGTTCTGCTGTTTAAATTCATTCATGATAATCATGCAACAAATTAAGCCAAATTAATTAAACCCAACAGTTTAAATGTAACATCAACACAGAAGGCAAATGTAGTAATGCAGATTTGCTTGATTATGGAAAAATAAATAATTTAACTGACACAAATATGCAAATAACAAGAAAGTCACAAATGTAGGATATAATGAGCCAAACACTAATTTTATGTTTTATTTTAAGGCAGAAAAAGTTTTTTTTGTTAATTCTGTTAATAGAACAATTCCTCCAAAAATTAAAATGACTATTTACTCATCACGTCACTCCTGTATGATTTTCATTCTTCTGTAGAACAGATAAGATATAGGTGAACTTTTTTTTTTCGGTTAAATATATTCTTTTGTGAGGAAAAGCAAAAAAGTCATCATACGAGTTCAGAGCAACATGAAGGTGAGTAAATTATGTTCTAGGTCAGGGGTCACCAGACCCGGTCCTGGAGGGCCAGTGTCCCTGCAGAGTTCAGCTGCAACCCTAAGCAAACACACCTGAATCAGCTAATCAAGGTCTTACTAGGTATACTTGAAACTTTCAGGCAGGTGTGTTGAGGATAGTTGGAGGTAAACTCCAAGGTAAACAAGTTGGAGGTAACCAAGTTTGGTGACCCCTGTTCTAGGTGAACTATCCTTGTCCTGATCAGCAACAGCACTTGCACACAGAATGCATTCTTCCTTTTAAACCTATATACAGAGAACTTCTTGTAACAGTGTGTAAGGTTTTTTAAAATATCCATAATAATAATAAAACTGGGCATCATTCACTAAACGACTGAGGATCACACACTTGCAGACTTCAAAGTCATCAAAAGTCAAACTGCAAAGTCAAACTCTTGCAGAAATGGGCGCCTTGTTGCTAGAAGATGGTTTTTGACTAGCAGACTCCAATTTGCAGACTGGCTCTGACTTTCAGCAACTAGCATCAACTTCTTCAGACTGTAAATTAGCGGAAAATCAAGGCAAAAATCGTATCATGTAGTGTATTCCAGGCTTTAAGTTCATATCACTTGACAAGCCATGTTAAATCGCAACACCCTTCAGCTACTTCTGCACAGGGTACTTTCAGCTGTATTTTAATGTAAAAATATAACATCATTAAGTTAACCTAAAATAAAATAAATTAAACAAAAATTAAATTAAGTTACCGGAGGAACAGTTCTATTTCTGCTGTTCTGTTTCATCTACTGTAGAGTGAATTTGCATTTTCATTCTTCCTGTTGCTGTTTTGCAGCATGGAAATCAACCAACTGGCTCACCTTTTTTTTTTTTTTTTTTTAAATGGTTAAAAAGGATGACATTTTATTTTATTGAAAGCTTATTGCTTTGATGATTTTACCATAGATGCTGATTTTTTTACTAAAAATATCACATTGCTAAACATACATTTTTAAAAGGTTTTTAAGAGTATTAATCAGTTTAACTTAACTTCACATGCAGTTATGAAGCCGTTTAGTTTTTCAGCTAAAATCTTGGTTCATCCCAGTTAATTTACCAGAAGTGATCTGCTTTGATGATTGGTTCTGTGAGGATGTGCACTGTTAGAGAAACTGTGCTACGTTTCATAGGCTACCAAGTAAATAAAAGAAACAAATCTTGTGGTTTATGGCGTAAACTCTGTATTAAATACAGCATCACTTAAATTTAATGCTGCTGCACTAGAATTTCTACAAATTAGCATTGATGAAAGTAATTCTGAGAAAAGAATGTGGAGACTTACATTTAGCATAGAGGCAGTCCATCATCGACTGGACAACATCTAATTTGGCCTTAATAGAAAAGTTGATAAAGTTGGTATCAACAAGGATGTAATATGGAGGTCCAAGCTGGGTGTTGTATTGAAAGAACATACAAGATGGGTACTTTGCTCTGGGAGGGGAAAAAAAAGGGTTGAGGCATAGATTATTATATACAATTAATGCAAACACACATACAAATACAAAGTATTACTCAACATATTACTGTAATTATCACTACAGGAATTATATAGAAATTTAAGAGAACAGAAGTTCAAAATTCATTTTCTGTGATGACATGTATGTGATGTTCGACTAGGCCTGGCAGAAGTTATAAATTGGATTTTTGATATTCTGATAATTAAATCTTACAAAGCGATGACCATTTACCTAAAAAGACTCGGTAATACCACTGGTACAGATTGTACAGTTGGACAGATTATTGTGTGTTCTATTTGGTTCATGAAACTTATGGACCCCATTGGCTTTCATTGTAGGGACAAAAACAGCCAATTAATTCAAATTAGGGTTTCTATGGATCATAGTTGTTCTGTGATCCTTACAAACCAGCGCCATGAAAATTAAACATCCAAGCTATTTTAAATCATTTATTTAGAAAAATAGTTGAAAAGAGAACAATTTGTTAATCGCATGCTATCTTCTGCACACACACAGAGTTTTTCTTCGCATTTTTTGTGCTTGGATGGACACATACCTGCAAAATTATCTCAAAATAGCCGACTCTGCAAGCTTTTGTTCAGCAAGCTGTTTGATTACTGACTGTTCAGTTATTATTAATCATTTTTTAACTTTATTACTTTGGTTAGTAGTCTTTGCTGCATCGAAGTAGCTACTTTGTTAGGTAATAAATAGAAAGCAAAGTTACATTAGCATCACCAGTAAAATTCTGCAGTTTTCTGTACCTTAGTAAAACTATTGTAACCATTTATTTTGATTTTTTTAAATTGACTTTTTTAAATTGCAAAAATAAAAAGTAAGTGTTATCTTATTTTCATAAGAAAAATCAAATACAGCTGCAAGCAGCATGGGGCCAAGCACAACAGAGGCAGAATGAAGAACTAAGCATGGCTGGGAGCATAAGACTAACTGCAAAAATTAGCAGTTAAAGACATTTTTAGATTATTACTGTCGAAATGGCTGAAAAATCACAAATACAATCACTAGTAATACAGTTTCATTGCTAATGGATACAAAAGGTGCCTTCACACTTTCGATACTTGGCCCCTAATAAAATTAGCTAATTATTAATGGTATTAATAATTAGAAGTAAGCAATATTAGCACAAAGCCTCCAAATATTGATCAATTATGTAAACATTGCATTAAAAAGATGAAATTAATGTAATAAAATAAACACACAGAGCACAGATCTGTTTTGATTTTAACAGTTTTGGTGAAGGAAAAAAGAAATATAAAATTTAAAATTTGGCATAATTTTATTTGATTTGAAAACATGGTTTTAAAACTTGTATAGTACAGCTAAACACTCAAGTTTAAATTAAGTTTAATTTACCATTACAGTATCTAGTAGTAAAATGCTTTATTAAATTGAGTATGGAGAGGCCATTACTTAGAGCTTTGAAGTTCTGTCAAAGAACAGATCTGAAGATCTAGCAAAACGAACAGTCATTTTCTAAAAAAAAAAAAAAATAAATAAATACAAATTTATATACTTTTTAACCATAATCTTGAAGTTGGAGGAGAAAACAAGATGGGAGTTTTTCAACCTACCCTAACTGTATTGACCCGGATTATATAGAGTACACATGCACATTGCATAGCATAGCTAGAAAAGAGGAGCATTTAAGGTTTAAAAATATTTACATTTTTATTTTTTAGAAAATAAAAATCCTCGGCTGGGATCGTTTACAGCCCTTTAAAGAATCAGAATCAGAATGTGCTTTATTGCCATGCATATTTACACATACTAGGAATTTGTTGTAGTGACAGGCTCCACAGTGCAATAGAATGACTGCATTAAAACTGCATTTTGGACGTTCAAACTCGCGGGCACCACTGAAGTCTATGGAGAACATTTCTCAAATGTTAAAAAACATAATTTCTTTGAAGAAAGAAAGGCGTAAACATCTTGGATGACAACGGGGTGAGTAAATTTTCTGTAAATGTTTGTTCTGGAAGTAAACTACTCCTTTAAGATTTATGTGCCTTTAGGAATCACTGATTAACATTTTAAAGTCCCAAACATTTTACTAACAGCTATTCTATATTTGGAGAACCAATTAGAATAGATATTTAGTCAAGGTATATACTGCGAGTCAGTGTTGATATAACATGCCATTCAAATATTGGCATATTGCAATTTCTGCAATGTATAAATCATCATGCATCAACATGCAAAGTAACACAAACGCAATCAGAAATATAGAATTCAAACTTACACTTCTTGTTCTTTAATGGCTGAGGGATCTTCTTTCTTCTTCTTTTGTGTTTTTGCCCTGTCCTGTTCTTTTCTGGACAAAGAAAAAAAAAAAAAAAAAGCAAGGTTATGAGATGCTAGTTTTTAGATGGCTGTTTCGTGCACAAGACGCAGGACGTGAGCACAAAGGTCACACATGTCAGATTTTAAGCATATATTAAGCAGCAAGATTCTACACCAATCAAGTTTCACACTTCACAACGCGACTAAGAGCTAGTGTTTAAAAGTACTTTACAAAGAACATAAAGAAAGGCCAGCAGTGAATGTTTGTTCCCCTAAATGGGTACAAGTCAGGGGAGATGCTCTATTGGCTGGTGAATTTCATAATGTGACATGCCAGCTAGGTGATCATTTCATTGTGGATTAGTCGAATATGTAAACTGTGGCACAAACTTCTGTCAGTAACGTCACTTTGTGGTAAAAACCATGTTTGTATGATTAAAGAAGCATTTAGAGAGATTTATGCCAGAAATTATATTTATAACAATATATATAACATGATATTTTTTTTTACTAAGAGTGCTTTACATTTAGGCCCAACAGGAAAAACAAATGGCGGTAACATGTTACTGTGCTCAGAGGACTAAATGTTTGTGTTCCTACAATGTTTGTGTTATCTACAGTCTCAAATTTACAGTTTACTGTACACTATGCACTTTTCCGTATATTGTATGAGTTTTACAGCTCTTTACACTGCTGAAAATGTGAAAATTCACATTCACGAGCACAAGTATAAATTTAATTTTAAAATATGTTAAAATAAACACAACATATTAGTATTACAACAAACAAACCCTTGACCGGTCATTTGTAACGATTTCCTATTTCATTCTATTTTCTCATTCGTAACACGCTATCAACATCAGCAACTTGTGAGAAGCAAGTGATGTGTTGCTTATAGATAAATAATAATAATTAGTAATAATACAAATAATAATGATGATGATAACTCACATCCTCGCATCTTTTAAAGTGATCATTCTTTTCATTGCAGCATATTTTTTCTGTTTCTTCGCTTTTCCCTAATTCGGACAAAGACAAGTTGTCATTCAGTCAAAGACGAAATAAAACTATTGTGTACATTGTTAAACATTATTGAGATAAACACTTTATTTTACCATGACGAGTGAATATGCCAGAGCTTAGCACCGTAGTCCTCGTGTGTTACACTTTGCGACAAAGAGTCCTTTGACGTCACTATTATGCGACACATTACACATTTTACTTACGCCGCGTCATTTCCTGCGTCATCTATGCTAGCGCTAGATCCTGCGGTCTTTCCGGTACTCAGTAGACATCCATCAAGGTAAATATCTAGAAGACAATACTGCAGCTGTTGTGTAAATATAAATAGTAAACTGTCGTACAGTACTTTTTAGGCTTATTTATTACTTTTAACTGCATTGTGGGTATTTCAGTACTGAGTGTTGTTTTTGTGATTATTCTATGTCGCATATTTTCTTTTTATGCCATTGTGATTCAGAGTTCAAGATATGTAGGTTTTTATTGTTATTTAGGTCGACAATATATGCTAACATTTTTCAGGGACTTTAGTTTTGTGTATTTTGCTTCATTATTATGCACCGATGTAATAGCTTTAACATTAAAGTCTGTACTGATAACAGGACTTTCATGTTTAAAGACCAAAATGACATTATGGCAGAGCTGCAGTAATTATTTAACACTATCTGACACTCGTGCAATTAAGGGTGCACGTGTACATCTCCGAGGCGTCAGTTGGTATTGTAAAAAGTATTCATGTGAAAGTATTTATTTTTTCACATAATGCTATGTTGCAGCATTTTGCTAAAATGCTTCATTTTTTGACATTAGTCTACTCTCTATACCCTGTAATGACAAAGCACAAATCCAAGCCATGGGGCAAAGCAGATTTGTGGTAACCTTGCACATATATTAAAAAGAAAAACTGAAAATGCGTACCAGAGCAAAAACAACGCCATGAGGTCAAAGGGACAGAGACAGGATTCTGTTGAAACACAGATATTGAGAAGGCTACAAAACGTTTTCTGCTGCATTGGAAGCTTCCCAAGAGCACAGTGGGCTCCATAATCCTGACATGGAAGAAATTTGGAACAAGCAAGCAGAAGTGACCAAAAACCTGACACATGTGTGTAGATGGGAGAAACTTGCAGAAGGACAAGCATGACTGCAACACTCCACCAACCTTGCTTTATGCCATAGTGGCCAGATGGAAACTTGGAATTTGCGAAAACTTTCATGCTATGAGAAAAATAATTTTTGGAAATGAGTTCTCTGTCTGGAGGAAACCTGGTACTGCTCATCATCTGTGTAATATTATCTCAGTGCTGAAGGTAGCAGAATGCTGTATTTCGGAGGCAGGAACTGGACGACCGGTCACCGTAGAAGGAAAGCTGAATGTAGCAAAATACAGAGATATCCTTAAAGTGATAGTTCACCAATAAATAACAATTAAGTCTTCATTTATTCACCCTTGTGTTGTTACAAAACTGTATTTCTAAATTTCTTTTTTACATTTTTTCTTATGCTGTACATAAAAGAAGATATTTTGAGAGATGAATCTTTTTTTCTCAGTATGATGGAAGTCATTGAGCTCCAATATTTTTTGGTTTCCAACTTTCATCAAAATATCCTTTTATGTTTTGCAGAAAATCCCCACATCAAGGTGTGCAAAGTTTGTCTCATTATACCCTTGACCCGAGGCTTTAACCGCTGCTAAATGTTCTTCAGCAAAGTGGTAAAAGGATAGTTCACCCAAAATTGAAAATTGCATCACGACCCAACAGCTAGAGGCTACCTATATTGGAAGCGACAAAGCGACCGTTTCAGATCATTTGTCCTTTTTATCATATATCTATAAATAGAACTTGCTGCTGGATATTTGTCACTCATGTTGCTATGCATCCGGCGTAGACAGAATTTTATTGTCCTTAGTCGCATCGTGTCAGGCGGTGACAATGAAAGGGTTTGAATACTTTCTGAATGCACTGCAAATATTTGTACTTAAAACAATCAAACAGTGCTTCACAAATCCTAAATTATATGTATGCTGTGCTTTACCCCAGTAGGAGAAGATATGGGAGAGGTACTCAGGACCAGATAGGACATCAGAAAGCAAGGCAGACCCTGAGCTCACAGAGGTCTGAGTGGAGCCTAAACATGGTCTAATGGACCGTCTCTTTTTGCTGACCTTCGTCTTCTGTTCAGTCTCGTGGATTTTCTTCTGGGAGGTGCGCTGGAAGAAAGGCAAGGAAAGTCAGATTGAAGAATGGCTCCAGAGACACAGCCTGTCCGAATACAAGTATTTGTTTGAAGGTTAGTTAAACACTTTAAAAACAAACTCTTTTAGTTTTATAGATTTGCCTCACCTGCATTGTTTAGAATATTAGAAGTATTAGTTTAGAGCGTTGGAATTTCCCGTTGTTATAAAATGTAAAGCATAGTCAAAGATCAAGTAGTATCCACCGTTAAGGAACATATTAAGCAGAATCACTAATAATATCTCAGATTATTAGGGCTCAAACATTCAAGGGCTTGAAATTTTAACTCTTTTTCACACTTAAAATAGTTAACTGTAGGTCATTCTAAACCAAAATGGTATCCAGTCTGACCTTTACAATGTAACCTTTACCTCCAAAGTAAGTTATTTGCTGATAAATTAAGTAAAAAAATTCATAATTTACAAAATACGTTTTTTGTACTATGTACTGTAATCTGTCAGCAACATCATGCTAAGAATGTCTAAATGTAATTTTTTCCCCCTTTAAAAAAAATAGAAAGATTTCTGCCATACCTTTTGACTGTCACCACAAAATGTAATACACATACAGCACACATATTAGCGAACATTACCAAAACAGAATTGTCCTCTTACCTTATTTCTGTCCTGAGGTATTGAATGTCAAATAAGTCGGATATGTAAAATTTCCCTTGAGTTCACAAAATTTTCTTACACTTTTATATGCTTTATCTGCACTTTTATTTTACAGCAGGAGAATGTCCAAATGATGTTTTTTTCCCCCTAAAAAAAAAAACTCAGAAAAAGCAACAAACACTAAACACTAAAAATACAAAACACTAAAAAGTGTATAAATATAATTTTTTGTAAAAAAAACAAAAAAAAACAATTACCAGTCGTTTCGCTAGATAAGATCCTTATTCCTCGGCTGGGATACAATTAGAGCCCTTTGAAGCTGCATTGAAACTGCATTTTCAACCTTCAGTCCATTAAGCACCACTGAAGTCCACTCTATGGAGAAAAATCCTGGAATGTTTTCCTCAAAAAACTTAATTTATTTGTGACTGAAGAGAGAATGGGCGTTCTGTCATGTGCTGCATGCAGTAGACCAATCACAGCAGACTGGGTCATTGAACCAATAACCGCACATTAGCGGCACGCAAAGGAGGGGTTTGGAAAAATGTATTGTTGAGCGAATTGTTTAGGCGTCATTCAACAAATAAGGTAATAATAAATAATATTATAAGACAAAGTGTTTTTTGACCTTGCATGCATGTCAACCTGTTTACTGGGGACTCTCAAAACCAAAATATGAACCTTTCATAATCCATGTAAATCTGCTCTTGAGAAAAAGGATGCCATCATCTAGCTCAGTTCAATTCTCATCCTGTCGTGTTTGTGCAATCAAGTCAATAATGTTGCCAAATAATAGGTGTCCCCAACAAAGCAGTCTCAAAGGTGGCAGTGGCAAGGAACCCAAACTAAAAAAAAACAAACAAACAAAAAAAAGCCTTGGGAGAATCCAGGCTCAGTTGGGGGGACAGTTCTTCTCCTGCCAAATTAACCAACATGGTGTGTCTTAATTCCAGGCTGCTTAAAAAGTCATTCAGAACGTTTCATTCCGTTCTTTTGGTAGCTTTTAAATGGTGCAACAATGTTTGTGTGCTACAGTTGTGTGACCTGTCCTACAAGTATAAAATGTATGTTACATGTCTGAAAACAACCACAAGTGGTGCAGCTCATAATTTAAACAGGCATGTGACTGGCGAAGGTCGGTAATGTTGCATACAGGGCACAAAATCTAACTTTTAGCAAAAAATGTGTTCAGACAAAGTTCTTTTTTTTTTTTGTTTTTTTTTTTTGTTTTTTTTTTTGCACAAAATGGCAGACACCTGTTTCTTAACATTGTCAGTTTTGTTTATATAGTTCATTAACACTTAATCCATTTTCAGTTTAACTTCACAACATCATTAAATATCAGTTTCCACCAGCTACAGAATAATAAGAGCTATTGGAAACGGAGATTCAAACTCATTAGGTGAAAAAGGTGTCAAAGATGTGCCAGTACAACCAATAAAATCAGTTAGATAGCAGCAGAGGACCACTTATTAGCTCATTTGCCATAGTTATTTTTATGTTTTGCATTTGCATTATTAAAAGACTATAACAAATTTGATCACTTTTATTGTACTGAAGTATTAAATATCAAGGGGAGATTTTTAAATTAGCTTAAACCCTGACAGCCTAAAAGTATTAAATAACTTTTAACTGCTTCAAAAGATAAATTAAGTTAATTGCTAATGCTAATAATGTAATAGGTTTAATAAAGGTTCTCTGTATGTCAAACAAAACTGTTCTTCAGATTGTGAATTGTGATTATGAAAGTTTTCTAGCGTGTAGAACTCAATCAGTTAACTTGCGCTAAACAAATGCTCATTGTGTTTTGAAGGATATTGAGTGGGGGTTGTGCGTGCCATTGATTATTCGAACACAAACAAGTGGCTCTGTCTCACACAAATGCAAAACTGTCATATTGTTAGCATGTAAGCAGACTAACCAGTAAGATCCAGAAATCACTTGTGAGCTCCTAGATCAGCAGAACGGTGTATGCTTAGCATTTCTCCAGCTTTGATTCATGTCCCTCTTTTTCGTCAAAGCTTGGATTATGAAAATAAACAAAAAAAATTACACTTCTTTTTACTAGTGTACACTTCATATGCTATAAGAAAATAAGAAGTGTTTTGATTAGACATTCTTTGTGCTTCACTGATTATTTTAGCATTTTAAGCATCTGTAGGGCCCCATAAAATCTGCTTCACCCTACGGTTTAGTGGACTTCACTGATGTGGGTGTTCACAAAACCACAAGTGCACATGAAATGGACCATTTGGGGCAGAGCCTCATATCTCCCTCAATTTTTTAGGGCAACTGCTATAACAGTTTTGTACTATTCAGTAAAGTTAGAAAAAAGTGTAGATTTAGTTGGGAAAATGCACAATATTCTAGGATAGGTTGTCCATGGAGGCACTGTATGGTGGTTGTTGTTTTTTTTCCAGTTTAGTGGTAACAGTTTTTTTTGTTTTTTAAAACCTTGTTAAACATTATATTATAAGATCTATTATCTTGGTATAAAGATGAAAGTAGGTAAAACAAAATCAAGGTATAAAATTAAAGTATAGTAAGGGTGCCAATAATCCTAAAATATTTTTAATGATATTACACTTGTTATTCATTTTATTTATTTGTTTTCTTTGAATTATTTTACTTCAATTAAAGATGTTCAGACTCTGGAGGAGCTGAGTTTATGTGTGCTGTCTCGAGTGGAGGAAGTGGTAAATGAGAAGCATCACTGGAAGGAGATTACTGAGGCCCAAGTGCAGCTGCTCAGAGACTTTGCCTTCCAGGAGTGGCTTTGTTCCCAGAGCCTGGAGCACTACTATCACACGTGAGTTCACATACAGGTCATTGTCATTGAAACAACATCAACAGCTCTGCATACATCTGCTTTCTTGTAAGAGAATGAGAAAACAGGATTGTATTGTTAGTGATTTCAGAGTTTGTTTATTGTGATGATAGTGTGATAGATGGAAGAATGAGAGGGGGTTTTGTAAAGCCAGGTTTAAGTGCACCCTTAAATGATGTTCCTTACCATGTTATTCCTGAGAAAGTACAACTCCTGTAGTCTTTTTTTTGACGTGTCCGTCTGCTTGATAAATGGCAGAGAGAGTCAGGATGTTCCACAAACATCCATTCATCCATCTATCTTGTCTGTTATATAATGGCTCTTTTTTTATATATTGGCAGCCTGAAGACCCTGGGCTGCACTACCCTGGATGATCTAGCACAGTTTGACAGCCAGCTTCAGCTCTCTCTAGCAGCGTGGGGCTATTACTACGAGGATTACATCAAATTGTCCACAGGCGTGAGAGTCCTCCAGGCATCTAAGAGTAGCAGAGATCAAGACTACGAGATTCAGTTGGTGCACAGCCTTGCTGAGAGGCGGCTGAATGAGAAGTGGTCTGTTGGTATGTATCTTATTGTTAGAATCGGTTTACTCTAGTTTGAGCAATTTGTCAAAACAAAGGGTCAAAAACAGAGATCAAAACATCCATCTAGTGCATGTTTATAAAGCAGCCAGGCTTGTAGCTGGGATATGCAGGGCCTTGATGCAGTTTATAGCTGTGGTCCTCCTCGGGTGTAATTGTGTTCAGGGGGAAAGTCTCATTCAGCTATAGGCTGGGGGCCCCTAGAAATACCACCGCCTTTCTTCCCACTAGTGATGGCCCTAAAAACCATCACAGTGGAAGACAAAAACACATTTTAAGTGAACAGCCCTTAATGAGATGCAATGCAGAGGCCGTTAATGTATTCCAGATAAAATACAAGACTTAACAACCCCTAAATCTGCCTCAGGAAGACGGGCAAACTAAATTGCTCTAAATTAATTGCATTTGGCCAGTGAGAGAGCAATAAAGCATACAATAATGAAGTCAGATTCTTAAAATGCAGATGACCAAGCCTAGTAAAAGCTGCATGTGACGCCGCCAGTGTTAAAGCACAGTGGGCGCATGCTGCTTCAACTTTGCTTGGGCTTCCTGTGTAAAACAGAACATGTAGTGCATTTATGTATGTCATCTCTTCAGAGGAACAGAGGATACTATGTGTTTGTAAACATAAATCTATATCTACACTCGTAAGAACAATCGTAAGAACGACAAATAATATGTGTTACTGTACACTTCACCAAACTCTGCATTTAAACAGTCTGTAGCAAGTAATAAAACACACTTACGGACTTTCATTCAGAAGAGCCAGATTGGTCTAGCAAAGTTGGAATTGCCTCATTTTTTTAGAAACAGCCTTTGTGCACAACTGGCCTTGTACTCTCCTAGCTTCAGGAAACTGTCCTCCATAAAATGCTCCAAAACATGGCGGTAGCAACACTACTGCAAAACCATGCCTTGTGTATACATTTGGGTGGCATTATACAAATATTTCCTCGTATGTATGTGAGGGAGAATTTGATTAGCCTTCTTTGTAGATAGGAAAAAAAAATCATTTTGTGGGAGTCTTTAAGCCTTGTGACTTTGCAGATTTTATGCATGCACAAACAGCTACATAACACACTAAATTAAAAGTAAGGCATGAAAACGCATCATATGACCTCTTTACATTGTTTGAGTCATTTAATTAATTGAGATTAATCAGATGAGCATATCTTGTAATTAAGTTGAATAAATTTAATAATTGGCAGTCCTAATTGTTACTCAATATAAATTTTGTTTTAATGCAATTACAATACCCTCTGTCCACTCCCTGGTGAGAGCATCAATAAAAAATGACAAGGGATTTAACATTTGTATAATGTTTATTTAAATAATAAATTAAATAAAATAAAATGTCTTAAATGAGAGCATATATATATATATATGTATATGTATATGTATATGTATATGTATATGTATATAGCTCTGCTCACAAACACTAGAATATGTAAATAACTTGCTTCCCAAGTAAATGTATGATTTAGGAATATATATTCCTAAATCATACATTTACTTGGGAAGCAA